>JANQDE010001385.1:1775-17332 GCA_037157785.1 Cephalotes varians
CCATGCCTGTTGAATCTATAGGTGGATCAAGATATATGATGACGTTAATAGATGACTACTCTCGTAGGACAACGGTTTACTTTTTAAAAAATAAGGACGAAGTGGTCCAAAACATTAAAAACTATGTAATTAAAGTCGAAAGAGATAAGGGCTCAAAGATAAAGCGATTTAGGACGGACAACGGGCTCGAATATTGTAATAAGGAATTACAAGATTTCTTCGACAGATTAGGTATCAAACATGAAAGGTCATGTGTTGAAACTCCTTAAATGAATGGCGTAGCTAAACGCACTAATCGGACGTTAATGGATCTAATTCGATCCATGTTAGCTTCAGCAAAGCTATCACTATCTTTCTGGGCTGAAGCAACAAGTGCAGCGGCTTATGTGAGGAATAGAATGATTCACGCTAACCTAGAAGATGGCGTTCCAGAAGGAATATGGAATGGAAGACCACCAAGTGTGAGACACCTCAAAGCATATGGRTGTTTAGCTTATGCGCACTTGCCACATCAAGGAAGAAAGAAACTTGATCCCCGAGCTCGTCCGTGCGTTCTCGTCGGATATTCCAGCCAAACTAAAGGATATCGGTTATAGGACATCAAAAAGGAAGAAATTATTCAAACTAAGCATGTAAGATTCGACGAAACGAAATTGGGATATAAGAAGGCAGAGGATACAAATCAAGCTCTATTTCAATTCCTTTATAATGAGGATTCAGAAGAAGAAGAATCGGAAGATACGCAAGAAGATAACCAACTATCAAGCAAAGACAAAATCAGGAAAGAAAAATATGTGAGAACCGAACAAATTCAAACCCGATCCAAAAACTTCGCTCAAAGCAAGAATGTTTGTGACGAGGAATCTTCAGACGAACCCGATGAAGGGATAGTGGGGGCATCAAGCAGCGAAGCGGAAAAACGAGCAACGACGAAGATAATTAGAAATCCATATGGTCGCAAGGGCAAACCGAAAGATGAAGTGGAATTAAATTTAGTGTAGGTAAAGGAACCGCAGAGTCTAGAAGAAGCACTTTCATCACCACAGTCAGAAAATTGGATGCAGGCAGTGGAGGAAGAACTGAGCAATCTAGAACGATTAAAAACCTGGAAAATCATTGAGTTACCAGTAGGCAAAGATTGCATCAATAGTAGATGGATTTTTAAATTGAAACGCGACGCAAATGGACAGATAGCGCGATATAAGGCCAGGTTAGTTGCACGGGGTTTCACTCAGAAGGAAGGCATAGATTACACCCAGACATATGCTCCCGTTGCAAGATTTGCTGTAGTGAGGTTTTTACTAGCCATGCCCTTGAATTTCGGGTGGAAAACACGTCATATTGACATAAAAAGCGCATACCTAAATGGACAATTAGTAGAGGAACTGTACATGAAATTGCCAACATCATACAAGAATGAAGAAGCAAAGATTGTCAAATTACTTAGACCAATCTATGGACTAAAACAGAGTGGTCATAATTGGAATGAGGCTTTGGATGATTTCTTGGTTGAAATTGGTTTCACACGTCTAGAGTCGTCAAATTGCGCTTATCGCTATGATTTTTACACATTTCTTGTAATATACGTCGACGATATTGTTATTTTTTCTAGATATCAAAAGACCATAAATTGGGTGATCCAGAGGATACAGGACAAATTCGAAACACGAGATTTAGGGGAAATCAGACATTTTCTTGGAGTAAACATCAAGAGAAATGTAGAGGGTGACATAATAATGAACCAAAAAGTATATATTCAAGAGTTGCTAGTACAATATGGGTTACAAGAATGTCGACCCGCTTATATCTCATTAGAGCCAGAGAACTTAATATCGTCCAGGGATTCGCCAGAGACTGACGACGAAAGACAAGAAATGAAAAATGTTCCATATAGAGACTTAATTGGATCACTTGGATATATTAGTCAATGTACTAGACCTGATATAGCATTCGCTGTTTCTAAATTGGCTCAGTTTTCGGTGAATCCTGGAAGAAAGCATTGGATTGAGGCAAAACGAACACTTAGATATTTAGGTAGTACCATAAACTATTGTTTGCACTATAGTAAAGATGAGACAAATGTAAAAATCTGGAGCGATGCTGATTGGGCTGGTGACACGGACGACAGGCATTCATTTACAGGGACTATAGTTGCTCTAGGAAGAAACATTTTCGATTGGAAAGCTTCTAAACAAAGATGTATAGCCACATCAACAATAGAAGCGGAATATATTGCCCTGTCTAATGCCGCCAAAGAAGCAAATTGGATACAAATGTTCATTAAGGAATTGCAATTAGAGCAATGGATTAGTTTACCTTACGAACTGTTTTGTGATAATCGCGCAGCTATAGACTTTGCGAAAAATAGAATAGAAAGAAGTAAGACTAAACATATTGATATAGCCTTTCATAATGTGCGAGAAAAGATAGATAAGGATGTTGTTATTCTTAGTTATGTTCCAAGCGTTTTGAATATTGCTGATATTCTCACTAAAGCGATGTCTAGAAAGGGGCATGAGAAACATGTAGAAAGTTTAGGTTTAAGAACCCCTGCGAAATTCAAAAGTGGGGGAATGATAGGAGTTTGAGTTTCGCGGGAAGCGAGTCCTGTGTGTGACATGCGCGGCGGCACAAGATGTTAGTTTTGTATTTTGTTTTCTTTGTTCTTTTTTTGTTGCGTGCCGTACTCGCGCGACTGATCTATCGGTAGTACTTACTCTTATACGTTGTTGGTCGGTCACTTGAATGTACACTTACTGATAGATAGATAGATATTTTATTGATTCCCATTTGGGTTACAATCTTATTGTACAATCCTTACTTATTAACTTATTAACTACCTTACACTAGGACTTAACTAGTTTCCTTATATCTAACTTAACCTGACCTAGCCTAAACTCATCCTATTCTATTCTGCCTACACACACACACACCTGTCCTATCCTACTCTCCCTATCATTTTTGTACCTCCGCTTCCGGCGCATCTCTCCTTCTTATCACTTATACTTATTACTTCTCTCATCCATTTTAGATCTACCTCTCACTCTTTCTCTTGCCCTCATACACTTTCACTCCACTATCACCCATCCTCATTCTCACTCTCATCCTCACCCTCCTCCTCTTCGCTCACCTTCTCTTTACACTCTACTCCTCTCCACTCTTCCACTTTCTTCAGCCATTCTTCCCCTTCTCCTTCCTCCCTCAATATCACTTCCATCATTTCATCCCAGCTTCTGCCCACTCCCCAGTCCACACACTCGTCCCACACATGCTTCCAGTCCTCTTCCTCCATACCACACATCCGACAYTTTCTCTCTTCATCCTTTTCYCAGTACATTCCTCCTCTCATCTCATTCCCTAACCTATATTTTGCTATTCTCTGGCACCTTTCTTCTCCCCATCCCTTCCTCAAATACCCCGGAACACCTTTACCTTTTATTCTCTGGTACYATCTATTATATTTGGAGTTTTTTATCCTTTCCCATCTTTCATTTCTCTGCATCTCCTTTTCTTTTTCTACCAATTCAGCCATCCTCCTCTCGTCATTTTCTTCCCCCTCCTCCGATCCTATCTCCACCTCTCTTCTTCTATAATACTCCATTCTTTCCCTTTCCCATTCCGACAGCTCTTCCCCTCTTTCTGCCCTCTCTCTTACTTCTTCCCAACATCTTCTCACAATTATCCCWCCCTCCCCTCTCTTAACCCTTTCTTCATATCCCACTGCCCTTAGTCCCGCTCTTCCTCTCAATAACTCTCTCTGCAATTCTTCTCTTATCATATATCCCGGAGTCCTCCACTCTACATTCATTAAATATCTTTCATGCAGACTTTCTATCTTTTTCCATTCCATCCATCCCCAGACCTCTACCCCATAGAATGTACACTTACTGTATATCTACGAATGTCTTTAATAAGAATATAATCGTACGCAAAAAGGATCTCCGTTCATTATTATTTATGTAACCGCATAACGATATATATACAATATAACCCGCAACATTTTTATAAATAATTATTTTTGAAAATCATGAGATAACATCATAATTATGTATATTTACTACATAATTTGTTAAACAGCAAAGTTAAGTAGCAAAATTATTAAAATACAAATTTTTATTAAAAAATATATGTAGTTAATATAATAATTAATAGACATATCTCTCCTATATTATATTTTATATAAGTCGTATATATTATTTGATACATTATTTGATCAGCTTTTGTTGTAAATAGTACATGATCGGTGCACTATCATGTTTAATAAATTTATTTATTAAAGGAATACTAATTATACTAATAAAATATGTGTAAACGTTAAAAACAAAATATTTTAGTATTTCAAAATATTTTGATCAAATAAATTAACTGATAATTCACATTATATAAAATATTATGGGATTTACTTTTGTTAACATGTCCGTTAATATTTTTTGATCAGGCGCTGCTTTGTTCTTTGAGAACATACTGTTATAGATATCATTGTGATATCTTTCCAAATGTCGTTTTAAACCCGTCGTATTTGCACTTTTCATTTTGATTATTTTTTCTATATTTTTTTTCTCGCACAATAAACAAACTCCAATCTTGTCTTTTAGTCCAGATACTTTAAAATGTATTTTGAAGTTAACAGTTGAAGAACTTTCTTGTCCTGTGGCTTCATCGGTATCCATAATATCAGAATATTATTCATCGTTTTTCATTGTCTCATTCGATTCTGATAATTTTATTTTTTTATTCATTTTATATAACGTTTAATATTATCAAAAAACAGAAAACTTTGCGCAAAACAAGGAACTTGCGGATAACGTCCAGCGTGTTTTTTTCAATCGATTTCAATAATTATGAGGTGTGTGGTGAAATTTTTAAACGCTTATTCTCACAATAAAGGTTATGAATGAACTCTCTCTTTCGTTTTCGTTCATACTCTCTCGCGCTCCCTTCCATCCTTACTCCCTCACGCATTTTCTTTTCTTGCACTTTCACGCTCTCTCCCGCTCTTTCACGTTCTCTCTCATTTTCTAGATCTTTCACATTATCACGTACTTTTGTACTGTGTTGTTCTCTCTTTTTCGCTCTTTCGCACTCTTATCTTGTTCTTTCTTCTCGCACTGTCTCATACTCCCGTACTGTGTTGTTCCCGTGCTGTTTCTTTTTCTTTCGTTCTAGCTCTCTACCTTTCTCTCTCCTTTTCTACCTTTACATTCCTCTCTATCTGTTTCTTTCTATCTCTACCTCCTTCTTTCTTTCTTTTTTTTCTCTCATTGTCCTCCTTATTTTCTAATTTTTTCATGTTCTTTAACTTCCTTATGTTTTCACGCTTTCAGATTAATTTAAAAATTAATAGATTTTTTAATTAAATAATTCTGTCAATTCAATTATTTTTTAAATCAAAGAAAGCACGATGTGAAAGTTTTTTGGCACCACTTGTATTAAATTCGCCCTTGTTTTCAATCAGTGTTATTTTTAATGACATTTTAATGACATTTACTGTAAATCGTCCAAATATCTATTATTATCAATATCTGCAATTATACATGTTTCATTCGCTTAACCACCTTATTTTGAATTCTTAAATTTTTATAAACAGAAATATCCCATTTGAATTGTGTTGATATTGTTGATATTGATAATAACGGATGTAAACAGAAATATCCCATTTAAATTGTGTTGATATTGTTGATATTGATAATAACGGATATTTGAACGATTTACAGTACATAGCATTAAAAAAAAATATATATATATATATACATATATATATATATGCATAATGTGATAAAAATGGGATATTTCTGTTTATAAAAGTTATATACATATATATAATTGAATATTTCTTAATCATTTTCTAGTTGATTTTTTCAAATTTCTTAATAGTTTCTTCATTATATTTTAAATAACGTGATGTTTTGCTTTGTTTACAAATTTTTTAAGTACAATGAAACAAGAATGTTTCACAAATAAAACCATATAAAATAGTTGCTTGGCAATAAAAGAAAATATAATGGTATAACTTTTTATCACTTGTATGTAATTATGATGATACATGAAAAAAAAATTTTCTTCAATTTTCTCTTGATAATTTTCTTTTGATATTGATTTTTTAGTTATGCTCTCTTTATGTACAAAATTATTTAAGTATGTCATCAAGAAATATATATTTTACAATTTATTTTTATAGTTTTATTATAATATAATATTTAAAATATCTAGTAGGACATATATTATTTAATGAAATGTTTCTTAATGACTTTTATTCTTTGACTAATAAAATAAAAACGATTGATTCTAGTTTTTATGTAAAATATAATTGTGCCTTTTTATAAATAATTTTTATAACTTTTTATAAATAATTCCATATTTCAGTTGAGAAATATTTAAAGAATATATAAAAAATGAATCTTGAAGATAATTTCACCAAAAATATAATTATTGAAGAAAGCGAAGGAAATATCTCCCCCGACTGTGAGACCACCTTGGCGTGGTGGGGGAGCTCCTCCGATGCCCCTAGGATCTCCGTTGGGTCCGCAGGTCCTTTCGAGGACACAACGGATGACTCGGGGCCTCGGTGGCTAAGAGTCTCACCGTGAAGGAAAACACGTTAAAACCAGTGGTGGGCGGGGAGCCTCGGGGCCGCTGGGACATTTCCCAGGTCTGGGCCCGAGTGCTCCCTGCACGGTAGCCGTGAGCCGCTCCGGGAATTTCCCGGAGGTCTGGATCCGGCTACCCGTGCAGAGTGGGGACCCGCGGGGCCGCTCGGACGTATTCCGAGGTCTGGACCCGCGGGTTACCACGCGTGCCGCCGTGAGCCGCCCGGAGGTAATCCGGGATCTGGGTCCGGCGGCACGAAGGTGAGCCCGGCGTCCCTCGACGGCGCCCCTTCCGAAGAGGGTCGCCGGGTAGCGGGAGTCCTCCGGGGGGGAAGTGTGTGGGACCGGGGTCCGGGTTAAAGGTCCCCGGGTCCCATGCCCCCCCTGCCAAGGCAGGGGCCAAGGAGGTGCCGGAAGCGGGAATCCCCGCGCCGGCTCGTGCGAATAAGCGCACGCAGACGGAGGCTGCAACTTCCGTCAGCGTAGCAGTTGGGGGATCTCCCGCGGGTACTTCGGATGTTGGTGTACAAGCCTCCCGAGTGCCCGTGGGCCCCCCCGACAAGGAGAAGGAAAAGGAGGAGGAAGAGGAGCGGCGCGCATTATAGCGCGCCTGCGCCCCCCTCCAATCCGGAGGTTAAAGGGACCGGCGGCGGAGACATGACCGCCGCCGGTCCTCTCAAAGATGGGGGCCGCGAACAGGGGAACAAACGGGGTGAGGGGGCTAAGGCCCCGCCCCGTTCCCCTGCTAGCGGCCCGTCCTTTGCCGCGGTCGCGGCGTCCGCCGGTGTGTCCCGGCCGTCGCCCTTAGGGGCGGCGACTGTTGGCGGCGCTCGCGGCGGCGGCTTCGGAAGGGTGAGGGCCCCGGTCTGCGGGGGTGTGTTGCGGGTGAGCCCGTCAAGCTCCCCGCCGCCCCCTAGGCCGGAGCCCAAAAGAAAGAAGGATGGACCGCCGCCGTCAAACGCGGCGGCAAGCAGTGGGAGGCCCCTTTCAGGGGCCAGCGCGTATGGGATGAGGACACCAAGTTCCTCCATCCCGGCCAAGGACCCTTGGGTCGGCGGCCGGGATGTGACCGCCGATAAATTTCTATCGGCGGTCTCCCTGTTGGCTGAGTGGGGCCGGGGTGGTGGTCTTGGGTTGCCCGGCCCGCGGTGTCGCGGCCTCGCCCCCGTCCGTCTCGTCCCCAGACGTACCTGGGTCGACGGACGGGGGGCTGGCAGGCCGCGACACAAGACGTGATAGGGACGGCCGCTGGGAGTTCACTCGGCGGTCGCCCTTGGGCTCCCCCCCTGTAGGAGGGAGCCCCAAGGTGTGCTGGGGGTGTGGAGCTGCCGGGCACCTCCTCCGCGGCTGCCCCGATTTTAGGGGCTGGTGCCGCTGAGTGAGAGGTGCCCGTGCCGCCGGGGGCTGCGCCGTGCCCCTGGGCATGCCGAGAGGGGATGCAACCCACTCGGGCGACCCAGGAGCGGCTATGGCGCCCCCCCGTGCGGAAACGGCCCGGGTAGCGCGCGATGCGGGGCGTAAGGGTCCGGTCGCGACCAAGAAACCCGGTCCGCGGCCACACGGACCCCCGCGAGGGTCAGAACGACCCCCGCAGGATGGTTACACGGGGGCGGGAGAGCCGCCTCCCGCCCCTAAGGGGGCGAGGACCAGAAGCCGCGGGAACGTTGTATCGCCCCCGCGGTGGAGGCAATCGCCCCAACGGGCGGTTAGAGAGTAGCGGTGGGGCCCTAACGGGCAAGCCCGGGGGGGGAGAGAATAGTCGTGCAGAGGCGCTAGATCGCTCTCCCCCCCAGCCTCAGGGTAAGGGCTTGAAGGCGGCAACTGGGTTTTTAGTCGGTATGTTGGGCGCGCAGCATGGCGCGTCCTCCGAGTCCGACACTACCCCGAAGCCCGCGCTCGTCCTGACCGGTTAGGTCGGGACTTGAGCAAGCGGGTGGAGGGGTGTGCGTAACAGCATTTTCCCAGTATAAAAAAAAAAGCGAAGGAAATATAGAAAATTCCTTAAATCGAACTTTAGCTGATGAAATTTTAGACGAAGAAAACTTATTAAACCATTTAACACCAAATGATGTTTTAGACAAAATTCAAATATTTGATTCAACTGTGTAAGGATTCTATTATTATATTATATATTATTATATTATTATATTATATAATTATTATTATATAATATACAAACAATAAGAATTACATTTTACAATCGATTAATAAATTAAATAACAGTAATAATATATATATATATATATATCAATATTATAAATAATAACATAAATAATATAATAATTAATAACATAAATAATGATAATAATATGAATAATAAATATATTATTAATAAAAATAATAATAATATATAAGATTTTATAATTTTTACACACATAATTTTTACAGAAATAATAGGTTATATTGATAGTATCAAAGCTCTGCGTATTGTTAAACAATATAAATAATAAAATTTATAATATAAATAATAAATTAATTAATATTATAAGTAATATTAAAATAAACTAATAATATAAATAAAAATAATATTTAAGATTCTATAATTTTTACAGAGAAATAATTAGGTAAATTGATGGTATAGAAGCTCCGCGTATTGTTGGCAATAGTCAACAATACAAATTTTTTAAATTTTTTATTAATAATGATGCCGGAAGGAAAATCCAAGTTGTAGCTTGGAATGATGATGTGGATCGAGTTGAACAGCTGATTGGAACTAATTTTGTAAATTTTTATATTTTTATCTTCGTTTTTTATAACTAAATGATAATTTTATAATATTAAAATACTTTTAAATAGATGAAATATTAAAATACTTTTAAATAGATGAAATAGAATGTTCATTTAGATGGAGTACAGGCAAGAATGCCAAAAATGAATATGTATAATAATGGAAATGTTCCGTATGAACTTTTAATTAGAAAAAATACAGTAATTACAAATTTAGGGAAATATCATCCCAAATTAGAACATGTTGCTCCACAACGTGTTACATTAAATGAAATTCTAAACACTTCACAATGTATTAGTAAGTTTTGTGTAGTTTCATCAATTTAAAATAATTTAAATAATACATTTGTAATATATGATTTATATAAATAATACATGATTTTATTTATGACACATAATATAAAAATTATAAATAAGAATAGATTCATGATCGATATGTGAAAACACAACAATTAATTAACTAAGGCGCCATACGATCAAAGCTAGGTCTTCGTGCTGAAATTTCTCATGTGAAAAATTATAATAAAAATTATAATATAATAATAATATGATAATAATATAATTTGATATAATAATTTTTTAATATAATAATATGATATAATATATAATATAATAATATATAATATAATAATATAATAATATAATTTGAAATAATAATATTTTATAATTTTTAACAGTTTTGGAAACATATATTAAAACAAATTTTGCAACAATATTTAACACAAAATTAAACAAGAACATAGGATGCGGATCTATTACAGATGGAACGTACAAAATTGAAGTACATATAATAAATTTTAGCGACGAAGAATATTCGAAGTTAAAACTTAAAGGAGATAAAATAGAAATTATAGAGACGATGCAAAATTCAGGTACTATAATTAACATTTCAATTTTTTTTTTCATTTTGTATTAACATTTCAATTCTTTAAACTACGCATTGAATTTCGAACTTACAATGCAGTTATAAACTGAAATCACATAATATATGAAATACAATAATATTCTCGGAAATAATATTCCCAATTTAATTAAACATCAAATTAATAATCGATGCAAAAAGCATCTTAAAAAACTGTAAATAACTTATTGCGAAAAATATTACTGCAGCCAGAGTTTGGAAAGAAGAACTCCAGAACCTGGAACGTTTTGATTTTCCAGAACAGACGTCTTGCCAATTAGATCATTGATGCATATGATAATATTTATTGCAATAATCAATAATATATATGAAGTGAAAAAACACATGCTAAATTAATAAAAAACTGAAACGTTATGTATTAATACCTACATAAAATACAAATAATGTTTGAGCACCGAACTTCAACCACATAGATTATTTCTTTATAAATTATAATTTTATTATAATTTTATTTTATTTTTTTCTTTTTTATCTATTACACGAAAATCTAACTTTGCCGAGTAGAGCTCTTCTATAATTAATTGTGTTTTAAAATTAAAATATTYTTTTTAAATTTAATAATTCTTGAAACAACTTCCAATTTTTATTATAACTTAAGTATTTTATAATTTTCTCATTATCWTTTTATTAAAATTTATACTCAAATAATAAATAAATTTTTGCAGCGGTTCCACCATATCTATTAATTAATGACATAAAGGTTATAAAGCGCAAAGACGGAAAAATGTCTCTAGTACATTTGATTAAAGCTTTCGAAACACCCAAAAAAAGAAAAGTGGATCGACGATCAGGTATAAAATTGTAATGTTAAACACATAAAACAATTTTAAAAATTATAAAATAGTAACAACTAATAAYAATAAAAAATAAAGCTAGCGAAACGTCCCAAAAAAAGTAAAATAATAAAATAATAAAAGAAATAATAATGACTAATAACAATTAAATACTAATTTTTAAAAGAAGTATAATACATAATATAATGATTATTTTATTTATAACAAATAATTAAAATATTTTTCAGAAACAAAATAAAAGGTATTCTATGTGAATCCAAAAAAGAAGTGCAACAATCAACATTTTCAAAATCAGGCATTTCGAAATCAGTTCTCCAAAACATATTATTATTAAATATTATTATTATTACATTATTAGTATCGTTAGCGTTCTCCAAAAAACATTATTATTACTAAATATTATTATTATTACATTATTATTAAATAAATAAATTAACATTATTAAATATTATTATTACATTATTATTAAATAAATAAATTAACATTAATAAAATTAATAATTAATATACGATGAATAAAAATTTTTACGATTAATTCATGTTCTATTGAGATGTTCTTGAGATTCTATAATAACATTAATTAATTAAAATTTACATGAAAGAATACGCGGTAAGAATATGCGGATTCCACATGAATTGACATCACAGGTAACTGTACCTTAAGATATTTATATACAGAATAAGAGACAAATCAATTGATGTAAAGAAAACATATAATTGTTTTTCAAAACAACTTTATGTAGTATTACTGCAGCCAGARTTTGAACCTGGAACGTTTTGATTTTCCAGAACAGACGTCTTGCCAATTAGATCATTGATGCATATGATAATATTTAATCAATAATATATATGAAGTAAAATAAWAATAAAATATTTTTAAAATAAAATAAAAATAAAATATAAAAAAAAATTAAAAAATAAAATATTAAAATATTAAAATATTTAAAAAAATAAAAATAAAATTAAAATATTTATTTTTAATTTAATAATTCTTGAAACAACTTCCAATTTTTATTATGACTTAAGTATTTTAAAATTTTCTCATTATCTTTTTATTAAAATTAAAATTAACTATTAAAATTATTAACTATTTATTATTATATATTTATTTTATTAACTATTAAAATTTACATGAAAGAATACACGGTATCCAATATGCGGATTCCAGATGAATTGACATCACAAGTAACTGTACCTTAATATATATAATATATATAATTTTAATATATATAATATAATATATATAATTTAATATATATAATAATATAATATAATTTAATAATATAATAATTTAATAATATAATAATATAATTTAATATATATAATAATTTTATATTTATGTACAGAATAAGGAATCAGGAATGTAAGCTAAGCTTTTCCAAAATCACTAACTGAAAATAACCCTATCAACCCCACAAGTACACTATTAACCCCACAACTGTCAAAATATGCGATGACAGCCGCTCACGAAGTAAGCGCTGCGAGAGAACCAATCAACGTCGCGGAAAAGAGATCAACAATTAACTTCGAGACTTTCGAGATGATTCGATACATTGCGAGTATCGATTTAACATCTCCTTTTTTAGAAAGGACTAGCACGCAGCGCGCGCTACGCGCGCACCATCCACGGGACTTTTAGATGTTTATAATGTCATTAAAAAAAAATTGTTAAAAGAAAAGTTAAATTAAATCTACCCCCATCGCTTTTCCATCCTTTAGCTTCCTTAACACTCTCCTAATTTCCACCCTTTCCACATTCCTCTCCTCTTCCAACCTTCTTCTCTTTCTCTCTCTTTCCCTCCCTCCCCCTCCAAATCATTTTTCCTACTCCTCCTAGTATCTACTCCTCCTAGTACCTCTCTAAAATATTCCTCCCACTCCTTCATTCCAATCCATTCATTACACTCATTTTCATTTCCTCCTTTCTCTATCCTCCAAACCTGCTCCTCCGTTTTTGATTCCTCCGCCTCTTCTTCCCATCTCTTATTCTCTTCCCTCCTCTTTATTCCATACAACTCCTTGTACTCCTTCTTCTCCCTTTTATAGTCCGCTATCTCTATTCGCTCTTTCCTCCACTCTGTTAGCGCTCTCCTTACCAATCTCTTCTCTTTTTCGCAATCCTCATTTCACCAACTATCCCCTTTTTTTCCCTTCATTTCTCCCTCTGCCCTTTTCAACGTCTCCCTTATCCGCTACTCATCTCTTTCAACACTTCCTGCACCTCTCTCTCCCTTAACTCTACTGTTCCTAACCTGATTCTAAAAGTTTCCTTTTCCTCTCATCCAATATCCCCTACTCGCCCTTCTTCTCCATTCTTCCTTCTCTCTCCATCCTCATCCATGCTATCACTGGGGGATGATCTGATTCTATCCTATCTCTTATCTCTAAATATCCCATCTCTTCTCTTATCTCCTCTTCTTCCAATATTATATAATCTATGACCGACTCTCCCCTTCCTCCCATATACGTCCAACCTACTTCCTCATCTCCCTTTATTCCGCTATTCATAATCATCCATCCCCTCTCCCTTATTCTTTTTACCAACATTCTCCCTTCTTTGTTTCTTACTATCCTTCGAATTCCTTTCCCTCTCTTCCCCTTCTTCGCCCTCCATACTCACCCTCCCTTTCTCCCTGTCTTGAAGTCCCCTCCAATTATCGTTTTCACTCCCTCCTCTCTCTCCTTCATCCATTTCTTTAACTCTTCTAATTTCTTCTTCATACCCTATTCACGTTTACCTCTACTATCCTTAAGCTACCCTTGCCATACTTAATCCTTCCCACCATTATAACCTTTTTCTCTTCTCTCTCCCTTTTTATTTGTGTCTGCATCCTTTCTTATGCTCATAGTCATCCTTCCTATTATTCTCTCCTTTTTTTCCTTCTTTTTACTCTTTGCGTTCTCCACACGTATCCTCCTGGTAAAATCTTTTCTTTATCCCATCCTTTATCCTCGTTCACGTTTCCATCAATACCATTACGTCCCCTCAAATTCTCTCAGAAATTATTATTTATTATTATTTATTTTTTGTTTTTTCATAAAAATTTTTCTTGTATAAAACARTAATTTTACAAAAGAGAAGAGAATATGAATATATATGGACACATTTTATATGTAATTATATATGTTTATATATGTTTACATATATTTATATATATTCTTATATGAAAATTTTTTTCTCAAAAATGATAGCTTATAATCTCTCATTGAATCAGATGCTAATTCCATTTCGATCGGATAGTCTCTTTCCTATGAAACTTTACAAATAATATCTAATAATGAACTCTAATAATATGTATGCATATTACTTGTATAAAAGATTTGATATCAAAGAAATGACGCCAAGTTATAATTCCATTATTTCGAAAGTTCTATAATAATGAATCTTAATAATATTTATATCATTTGTATAAAAGATATCAATAAGTTTGATATCAATAAGTGGCGCCAAGTTTCATCCTATTACTGAACAGTTTCCACACGCAGTTCGAAGAAAAAACTATTGTACCAAACCCAAGTACATATGTATATATTTCATTCGAATAAAAGATTTAATTACAAAGAATTAAAGAGGTAACAATACAAAATGAAAAAATTTAATTTAAATAAAAAAATTTTTATGTAAAAAAACTTGGCGCTGCTAGAAATCTTGAAATATTGTTGTGAAAACGAAGAATTTCGATTTAATAAAGAAAATAATGAAAAAATTTAAGGAACAATGCGATAGCAGCGCGTGTATATTGTTCAAGCGAGTGATACGCAAATGTGGATTAGAATTACGTATAAGTTTTGATTTCTTGCATTCATTGTAGTATATTATCAAAACGAATGAGAAATAGGTTTAAGATATTGTAATTTTAATATATTTTAATATAAAGAATAAATTTGTTTTTATTCAATGTAACGTTTAGATTAAATCAAGAGACACGGTAGTGTCTCGCGACGAGTTTATATATATATATATATATATATATAAACGACGATATATATATATATATATATATATATATATATATATATATATATCGTCGCGAGACTGAACCGTATCTATTTACGCGAACCGACGAGTTGCGAGCATCCGTGATTATCGAATCTCAATAACGACTGAACCGCTCAAATTTTAAGTAGGCGCAATCGATAGCTTAGATTCGAATTGTATAATAAAAAAATTTCTAGTTTTCCTTTACGTGCATTATGAGCGGAGATATTATAATACAAAGTTCGAATCTCGAAATTTACTTTTAAGAAACGTCGTCATCGTCGCCGCTTTTCATTTGGTGTACGGTTGCAATTTTTGACACAAGAGGCGCTAGTGATTGTCTCTGTATATGTGTATAATGTAATATTGCATGTAATCACTCGCTCGAGAGATGTCTTCTAGATTATAAGGTTCCAAAATGTCCTTTCTAAGAAAAATTTTACTCGATATAAAATCATATCGAGTAAAATTTTCCTCGGAGAAGACATTTTGGAATGTCTCGATCGAGAGTGAGCAAGGGAAAGAGCGAAAGCGCGAATAGGAGAATAA
>JANQDE010001386.1:4454-15718 GCA_037157785.1 Cephalotes varians
GCCATTTATTGATATCAAATCTTTTGTACAACGTATATTAAATATCATATGAGTTTTAATTTTATTCTCTACGACAAGCGCATACACTTAGCGCTTTTTTTTACTTTTTTTTAAAAAGGTTTTTCTTAATATTATATTTAACGAGTAATTATAACATCACAAAATCATTTGAAAACAATTAATTGTCTTCTGTTTTTCTCTTTTAAATTCTGATAGTAATAAAAAAAAATGAATGGAAAAAATAAGTAGTATTTCTTTCTTTAAAGACCTTCAGCTTATCTCTTAATAATAGATTATTTTCTATTATAAAAATAATATTATTAAATAATTACCGCAGTAAATTCATTGGGCAAATTCGTGGACCTTTTTTTTTTTTAGTATTCAAGAAAGTCACGGTTGGACACCCCCTAAGCTTACGAGGTTATTGCGCCCCTGCTTTAAACGCACATCTGTATTGCCAAGGAGCTTCTTCTTCTCCTAAAGGTGACACAAAATAGTCTCTTAGCATATCTCTTTGTTCGGTAGCATCTCTGCGAGCATTATTTGTACCCAATCGGGTCAAATCTCTTAATCTATCTAATTCCTTTTGTTGTCGCCAAGTACCTTGAATCTCTTCATGATTAGAATTCTCTTGATCAATTAAATCAGGTGGACAATATAAGCGTGCATGTAATGTTACATGTTGTTTTTCTGCTGTCATAATATAGTTATGCAGACAAATTAATGCTTTTACAATTTTAATAGCATTATCTGAATTACAACATATTAATTTTGATAATATTTGCCAACGAGAAACCAATATTCCAAACGTATTTTCTATGACTCTTCTGGCTCTAGATAGTCGATGATTAAAAACACGTTCTGCATCTTGTAGATCTTTCCTATTGTATGGGCGAAGTAAATATGTTTTTAATGGGAAGGCCTCATCTCAAACAAAACAAAAGTGCATAGGAATATCTGTTCCTCGTAAATTCTTAGGAGGAGGTAAATCAACATGTCCATTTTCAAGATCTATTGCAAAGGATGATCATCTCCACACACCACCATCGCTTATAGATCCTGAAAATTATTACATTGTAATTGTTTTAAATATTTTTAAATATAACACAAAAATAAAACGGGAACAGGTATCTATTTACCGTATTGGCCAATATCAACCCATGTAAATTTATATTGGGCATCACAACTTGCTAAGAGAACAATACTAAAATATTGTTTATAATTAAAGTAAAATGATCCAGACTGTGGAGGACAACGTATTTTTATGTGCTTCCCATCAAGTGCACCGATACAATTAGGAAACTGCCATTTAGAATAAAATTGCTCAGCTATTTTAGTCCATTCTTCTCTATTCATTTCTGGCAAGTATGTCGGATGAAGCGCACCCCAAATTGCTTCACACACTTGAGGAATGATTTTATATATTGTTGATCGACCTAATCGATAATTTCACGATTCAGATCTTACAGAATTTCCATGAGCAAGATAGCTGCAATAATAATAATGATACTTGATTAAAAGAAGTTATCTTTAAGAAATATATAAAAATAAAATAAAAATATATATATATAAAAATAAAATATATAAAAATAAAAAAGAAATTATGCAAGTACTATATAATTTACAACTTTACTTACGATAAAGTTACAGCAACACGTAAGTCAGCAGGTAAACATTTTCGAATACAATTTTTTGGATTTGGCAGAAATGGAGATACAAGTTCAACCAACTGATCGAATTTTTGTGGCCACATACGAGTGAATTCGTAAAATTCTTCGTGATCATGAGCTTTCATATAAGCAAATATGGTATTGAAATGTCCTTCTTTTTGGCGAGTTCGGTTTATTGGTCTAACCCACCATCTACGTCTTTTCTTTAATGCAAGCTGACATAGACTTAATGCTGCTGTATTTAATGTTAAAAATAAATATATGAGATACAAAGTATCTTGATCCATCGTTATAAAAAAATAACACTTTGCTTGTACTCAAGAGGAACTCGGTAGGACTTTATAATCGGTAGGCACAAATATTTTTGCGTTCAATGTAGACACTCTCCTCGCGACATGATTTGCGAACAGCGAATGCGTTTTGCGTAGTTCGCGCGTTTGCGATTTGCGTCTGCGTTCTGCGTGCTATGTAGACGGGGCTTAACACACCCTGAATTCCATAAAGACAACTTTGACTTCATCATCAACATCCTCTGGACGATGACTATCCTCTTAATCTAATCTTTTCAACCAAAACGAAGGTTACATTGTAGATTCCAAACTCATGGTTCCCATAAAAAAACCGAAAGGAAATTCACAAGTCACTAATTCACAACCTTTTTTCACCATACCATATGTTTCCTGTATAGCTAAAAAATTCATACAATTCTTTAAAAATATCTCTTTCTGCAAATTGTCTTTCTCTTGCCTCAATAAACTAAACAAATTCATAAAAGTACACAAAGACCATCTACCTGCTTCCTCTCGTTCCAATGTCGTCTACAGAATCGATTGTTCTAATTGCGATGCATCTTACGTAGGACAAACCAAAAGATTATTAAAAAACAGAAAGTGAACATAGAAATCATATAAAAAAAAATTCCAACCAAGTATCCGTCATTACAAATCATAGAATAACTTTTGAACACGAGTTTGATTGGAGCAATGTGAGGGTGTTGGACGAGGAAACTAATTACAAAAAACGTCTCATTTCAGAAATGATTCACATTAAAAATCAAAAGTATAGTCTAAATTTGCAAAACGATACAGAATTACTTGACCCTTTGTATCATAATCTCATCCAACAATTTCATTAGTTCTTTTAGGAAAGTTCTATTATTGTCGTCCAATCCGATGCTTGTTTGTTGTATGTGGAGGGGAGCAATGTTTATACCGACACATATTTTTAGTCACTTATCGTCATTTCAATTTTGTATTGTACTGCACACACACACATCTCTTCGATCGTTACTCTCTTCCTCATAATGTAAATTTCACTTACCGATTAATAATTTATTTTCATTTTATTTTACCTTTTATTTATTTCTTTATTTATTTTTTTAATTATTTTTTTTATTTTACTTTACTTTCCTGTTTAAAAATCTTTTTTATTTATGATTTACTTTTTTATTACATAAACAGTTTTAAATTCATGACTTCCCAACCGACTTTTACAACTTGATGTCGTGCGGAGGAGCGACCGATGTGAGATGTTAAACCATTATAATATTCATATCAGCACTGATGAAGACTCAAATCTGGAGTCAAAACGTTACGTTTGCTGCGAAATATACCAACTTGTCACCAGAATTATATTGTATATTGTAATTATTTACTCTACTATCATACGCACTAATAACCGCGGTTGCTCCCATCGGCAATTTCTCTTGTTATTCAGTTAGAGTGAGATACTGGAGTGTCTCGTAATGATTTATGTTTGTGAGTAAACATTCGACAAACTATTTGTCGAAAGAACAGATAAATAATTGACACATCTTTGTTTAACGTCATTGCTTCACAAGACAAATTAACACTGCCTAGATGGATGGTGATAGATGCACCATCAACAGAATTGAGAGGCAGATATGCCTCCGGATCATTCAGCGCATAGTGTAACGATTCAAAGGCTGAAAAATTTTCCTTCATTGTTGATCTTGATGCAAGCGGGTTTCAAAATACGCACAAGTGACACTAACAGGATTCGAAGTTCCACAAACAGTTTAATAATCTGAAACGAAAGCAAAATAACTTTAGCAACCCGGTAATGTAAATTATGAAACTTTAAACAAAGTTTAAACAACGATTTGTACGCATTTCAATAGAATTTAGCTGAAATTTTAAATTGATCTTGTTAAGCTCGTTTGTGATTGGTCTAATGAAGAGCAAGTATGGATAATTTACTTCATCGTTGTAGAGTTCTCTCAATTTTCTTCCAATCGTGCATTTGTCTGGGATTAAGACTGGGCTTAAGGCACATGGACATTGAAGTGGGTTTTCAATTCCAGCTACTGTACATTAGTAGCATCCTAGTACATTAATAGCCTTTGACCATGCCAATCATCGAATCTTCACCATTGTACTAGTTTTAGAGGCATATCTCCCTTATTGATAGTCGATACGAAGACACATACTGCACGCGTCGCAAAGGGCTATTGGCAAACCATGGACTAAAAATTCAAGATCAGCGGGTAATTGCTCAGCGAACTTTGATGAACAAAGATGTAGAGAATGGTAAGAACATTTAATTAGCTGAACAATTGGCACCTGTGAAACAAGTATAGAATAACATATTCTTCACATGTCACCTGTATGGTGTCGACAACATCTACCTTATCTTTAAAGAATTTAAAGAAGTCATTCTCAACACCAATCATGGCAGCATCTGACGTAATGCCAATAATATTCTTGTGGTCAAGGCCTACAGCTGTCAGGTACACAATTATGGAATTGCACAGTTATTATTCCTTTTGCCTTTTCAACTTCAACAAAGCCTAAGAAATCAATAACTATGTTTTTGCGTTTTGAACTGAAATACCGAACATAAAACGCCAAATACTTAATGATGGATATGTCAGTCGATTCATCAATTATGAGAGAAAATTACTAATCCCACCAATCCCACTAATATCATAAATAAATTCGGTGAGTATAGCCGGTGAAATTACATTTTTGATTAGCTTGGAACACTTGGTCCTATGGAGCCAAACGTTTTCCAGCGTAGAGCCTTTTCCTAGCATTGACAGTAGCTCACCCAAATGATCTACTTACAGCTGCATATGCTGCTATATGAATGGCTAAACAAAGGTCAATCTATTTGGCCGGTCCACAACTGAAATGCCTGAACAAATAAAAAATATGTTAAAAATTTAGAAAATATATAGTCAAAATTTAATTATTAGCAATGGTAGGAACTTGAGGTACCTCTTTCAAAGAGAACAGCCTACTTTTTTTTGCGGAGATTTTTTTTTTTTAAGGGGACTCCTCCCGAAGGCTTGTAGCGTATATCACAAACTAAGTCCGTGTATGCGGAATACGTGGATTTGAACTCGCGACCCTCACTTACAAGTCCGTCGCTCTCACACGGAGCCACACGTCATCCCAAGAAATTGTATTTACATGCATTTGCCTTGTGTCTGGCAATTTCTGCGTGTTTCAGGAGGTCTTCATGGTGAGCCCTCAAATTGACATCACAAATTATACATCTGGCTTCTCTGAACACAGGATCGGTTTTAAATTTTGGATTTTTACCAAGCCATCCTTGATGTTTAGTGGAAGAAAATTAAATACGCCTGTTTATTTTTTCATAGATATGCGAATAAGAAACAAAAAGATTATAAAACCATAAAAAACAAACGAAGAGGTTATGTAAAAATTTACCTTTCAATTCCTTCTCTTTTTCCTAATGTTTCTTATACTGCCGTGAACACTTCCCCCATTTTCTCATATTTTCAAATAAGTGACACCAACGGAGAATAAACAACGATCACGCATCAAAAGTCGCTTTCTTTTTGCAAAGCACAAATGACAAAATTGACGGACTGGTCCAACAAATATGGATTATCTACAATGTCTTAATTAATCATAGAATATGACGTTAAGACTACGGCACTCACTGTATACGACCCTTGAATATGTCAATTTGTATAAATTGTGCTTTGTAAAAGGAAAACGGCAAAACATATTTACACAAGTGACTAGGAAGAAAGTAGTATCTTTCTCCCTGCAAGTGACATTCAAAATTCAAATCTGTGTCTCGTAACTTCTATGGTCAATCATGTAATCAATCACTTATGTCAACCGAAAGATGACAATTTTCACGCGAGTATTATTGAAATTATTTACTTTTTCGTCTAATAAGTTACGCAATCGATATCTCTAAGAATTTATCATAAAAATTCTGACCACAGTGAAAGCACAAGAATAATGGAATTGACAAATGAGCGTTCAAGACCGGAACTCTCATTGGTTAGTTCTATTACATTCCCCATATTTTCACTATGATCAGAATTTTCATGATAAGAATGCTGCTGTTGCTGAATCGCTATGATAAGATGACAGGGGTGCGCTGTTGGAATAGTATATACATACATATAAAGAAAGGATTGCGTCTTCCGTTGCGTAGCTCACAACTAAAAGTTTCCATGTTTCCAAGGGTCGACGATATATCTAATTTCAATGTTATGGATGTCACGTTAGATTCTCCGACAGGCTATATTCTCGAGRTAGACTTAR
The DNA here is from genome assembly GCA_037157785.1 of Cephalotes varians. Classification (NCBI taxonomy): domain Eukaryota; kingdom Metazoa; phylum Arthropoda; class Insecta; order Hymenoptera; family Formicidae; genus Cephalotes; species Cephalotes varians. Next base: position 10,675 of record JANQDE010001386.1, read on the forward strand.
AGTATCCGCARCATCTTCACGAYGCGCAYGCAGATTTAYCRTTTTGTCCAACGCGCGATAAACCGCCCGGTAAACGTGAAAACAAGCTCCTCGCCACGTTATACGATAAGAAACGTTACGTCATTCATTATTGCAACTTACTTAGCAATGTATTCGTCACGGTCTTCGGGTAACAAAGATTCATCGCGTATTACAATTCGCGCAATCTCCATGGCTTCRCGATTATRTCCAATTAAATACAGAYTTTAGAACTCRCGCGAACAATGATTTTGAGAAAAATTTATATAAATTAATGAACAATGCGGTATTTGGTAAAATCGAGAATGTGCGCAATCATGTCGACGTGCGACTCTTAACGCGTTGGGACGGGAGATACAGCGCGGAGTCAATGATCGCGAAACCGAATTTTCATAGTCGAAGCGTCTTTTCAGAAAATCTAGTAGCAATAGAAATGCGTAAACTCGATATGAAGTTCGACAAACCAATCTACGTGGGTATGTACATCCTCGACATATCCAAGACGTTTGTATGAATTTCATCACGAGTACATGTTATCGCTATATCGTGAAAAATGTAAAATTATGTATACCGATACAGATAGCCTTATATACAACATCGAGTGCGACGATGTATATGATATCATGTAACGCGATATCGCTAAGTTCGATACCAGCGATCGACAATGAGTACGGTATTCCGCTCGTTAATAAAAAAGTATCGGGCCTAATGAAAGACGAGAACAATGGTGCGATAATGACTGAATTCGTTGGACTTAGGGCAAAGATGTACGCCTTGCGCGTCGATGGTAAAAAGGACACGAAAAAAGTCGAAGGTGTCAAGAGTAACGTTGTAGCGCGAACTGTAATGTTTGACGATTACACGCGGTGCCTGCAAGACGAAATCGAAATGACGCGAACGCAATCTTGCATAAGATCAAAATTACACGAAGTGTATACGATATTGGAATCGAAAATTGCTCTAAGTCCATACAATGATAAACGATACATAGTACCCGATTCTACCGACACGCTACCATGGGGACATTATAAAATATCATTRTAAACRTATRTTTRWATAAGTTTATATTTWGYARKAAAAATAAGTACRCAATTATGTATTTTTAATAAAAATTTATTTTTATACGTATGATATGTATAATAATGTTTCTATTTTGCACGAAAAAAGTATATAATAACTTTATAATAAATTTTTTATTTTCATAACGCATTGTCTTTGTGTATCCATGAATTGTGCGATCCATCGAATCCCAGCCACTTTACGTAAACCTCGTTTCCCCTCCTGCGCAACACTTTTTCCACGAGGTATATATCCGGATGAGTCGCGCGATGCAACTCGTACTCGTAGAACGCTCCAGCTATAGATTTTCCGCGATAGTCCTCGAGTAGATAAGTTACGGGATTGGTACGCTGTACTTTAAYGWTCTTAAACACCTCGGTGGTCCAATTTGGCGTGTAACCCTTTTCAAAGACCGTCTTGTACTTTCTCACACGTACCGAATCGCCTACTTTGAACTTTGCCGGGCCCGCGATCTTTACAGCGCTGTACACTGTAGCCAAGAGTCTTTCGGCTACCGCGGGGGTTACATCAACGGGTCGCATGTCGATCGTTCGATGCTTTCGAGCTTTGTAATTCGACACGAGACGCGGTAACAGGTCGATCCACTTGTAATTTCCGTTGCGCGTAAACATCTTCCACATATCATTCTTTAGCGTGCGATTGAACCGCTCGACGATCGATGCTTTCATTATGGAGTATATAGAATAGTGATTGATGTCATGTTTATTTACGAGTTGTTGCACGTCAGCGTTGTAAAACTCCTTTCCCATATCGGTTTTTAAGTTTTTCGGATGTTTACTGCACTTTCGAATTATCTCGGTGATAGCGTTAGTCGTCTCGCTTCCACTTTTACTCTTGAGCGGTACGGCCCACGCATACTTGCTCAGCACGTCAATGACGGTGAGAATGTAATGATAACCTTTGTTGAAACGAAAGTATGGATGCATCTCGACGATATCAGCCTGCCACAGATCATCGTATCCTTGAACTATGACGTGTCTTCTCGGGAAATTTTTTCTCGCTGGAGCGTGCAACTCCTCGATGAGTCGCCACTTTTCGGCACTGACGACGTTTTCATCGGATCTCATGTTTCGTACACAATTATTGGCTGATGCATAATATCGCGCGCGATGAAATTACACTACGATGTATTTCACTTTTTGTGGTTCGTTTTGTTGTTTTTTAATCGTTTGCTTATTATTTTCTTCTGTCATCTTTCAATAGCCGTTCTTTGTCTTCCGGTACCGATCGATTGGATAGTCGTGCATAATCATTCCTAATCCGATCAACAGCCGTTTAATAATTATTAGACAACCGTTCCTGAACCGTCCGTTGTTGATTCAAAAATCGTTCGAAATTATTCGTTAGGTGTTCGTAACCATCTCTTCGTCGTTCATTACCACTCATTGTTGTTTCTGACTCAGTTTTGATAATCACATGAAACTCGCACGTCCTTCTCTAACGAAGTCAATCTCTAATCTGATTCTTTCTATTGATTCGTCAAGGTTTTTAACGCGCAGTTCCACATATAATTTGTTAATGGCGTCGATGACAAATCTTTTGAGTGCTTATCTATTCTGAGGTGAGCCGTCTTTCCTTAAATGTTATTTTGGATCGTGGTCATCTTCTTCTCGAGTAGGTTCAATTGATCTTTAATAGTTTGAATATTCTCTTGCAGGTATTTTTGCATAAACTGCCTATTAGTTTGGAGCGATATTATGTTCTTTTCGATTTCATCCTGCTCATTTTTCAAAATTTGCATATTCTTCTCGATTTCATCCTGTCTTTCAAAATTTGAATGTTCTATTGCACGAATCGTTTGTTGACGACATCATCATCTACTGGTAAAGCTACACGTCGAATCTTGCACGATTTCGCATCGAAGTCTGTAGCGACGCGACACAGAAGGTTTTCGTACACGTAATTTCTCATTATACCGTTCCAATAATGAAATGAATCATCATCGTTTCTCTGATCGGATAATCCAAATTTGCTGGCATTCTTTTGATACGGGTGACACCGATCGACTGATTTGTTTCAACGATACGAGAGTTAATTTATAATGTTGCCAGCTTCGCGAAGTTCCTCGATGATCGATAACATCTCGTTGTCGTGAGCGTTATGGCCAGCTTGACGTGAAGCTTCGAGCAATCGTAAACGATCTACTAGTTCGTTGGAATCGTCCCAGTGCATGTAATCGATCGCTTTGTCGTTTAATGTCATTGGGCGAGGTAATCCTCCTCCAGATTTCTTCTTAGGTTCGGTTGATATCAACGGCGCGATTACATGTTTGTATTTGTATGTTGCCCCTGTTGCCTCGTATACGATCGTGCAGATCGTGATTATATCTGTGCGCATTCGTCGTCAGTAGCATGTTCTTGTATTTTTGCTTATCGTCCTCCGTACAGATGACGTCATCGGGGACTCTCTTGAAGATCAACTCGTAAAGACCGGGTGTATCGACATATCGCACACCATCGATAATAATATTATCCGCTTTGTCCACATCGAACCGTTTACTACCGAACATCATTCCATCCTTGTCGAGACCGTATTTGCGGTCTAGATCGCTCTCTTTATCACCGGTTAAAATAGACCCACGTATTCTCGCAACGTTTCTCTCAATGTTTTTTGACCCTCCAGCGTTTGCAACTGATTTAGAACAGAGCGAATCATCCGTGAAAAACATCCTCGTTTGCGAGTGACTCCGATATTCTCGGTTGTACGGTTGTTGCGGATGGTGTGGAGGTTATCGGTGACGCATCCAGTCCAGGAGCGTCTAAGCGTTTCGATTTGCGATCCAACGATGTATTCGATCGTTTTCTTTTGTTCGATTTTGCATCCTCCTCGCGCTTTTGAACGGGTAACGTTTTAACATCGTCATCGTCACGCGGCTCGTCTTTTATCGCGCGCGTGCTAGAGTTGTCAACAATCTTTTGCAGCGGCTCGATGATCGGTTTAAAATGACTCTTGGTCGCGATATCTTCTTTGATCTTGCCGGTCTTCAAAGCGCGATGTTTTTTACGGATCGACTCGGCCGTTTTTTCAATCTCCCTCACAACCTTCTCACGCTCGCATATATCTTTGTTATCAGCCATGTTGACGTTCTTTCAATGTTGGTGTATCGAAAACGACTAACCGCTTTGCAGCACCGCAAACTCATTAAATCCTTTTCTGTATCGCCCGTTAGTAAGCGCGCTGTCCTTGTCTATTACCAGGAATTCATACTTTTGCTGCCAACAATTGCGGCATAATTCACTGAAATCCTCGTATGACATGTCGGTATTCACGTGATCATTGTACACGTGCTTCAGGTTGGTACCATTCTGCTTGAACAGGATTAACAGATTCGCGTTGTTTCGTATAAGATGTTTAGGTATTCTCGCGTATGATTGGCAGAGATAAAAACAGTAGACATGCGAGTGTCTGCCCATCGAGAAATATTCTCTCACAGTATCTTGCTTATTGCATGCTACATCATCGAAGACGAAGATTGAGTTTGGACGCGCCTCACTCGGTGGAACGACATCACTGTTATTAGAGAATTTAAAATAGCCAATTTCGTCGATCGATGACAACAAATTCTCCAAGTATTGATATTTCGGCTGTTGCAACGATTTCGAGTATATGTACACGTTCTTGAAACGTTCACCGTGCGGATTTTCCAACAAGCTTATAAAAACGTTGGTTTTACCAACGCAATTCGAAGGATCGCACGTATGGTACTCGGTAGCATCGCACCATGCTTACATTTCTCCGCGCTGTCTCCCATTTTCCGCAATCTGTCGTCACAATTTATAACGCGTATCGTTAATGGCTGCCGTACTAACCTCATTTTCTAATAGATGGAGGGGGGTAGGGTCGAGTACTATTTATATGCATGCAAAACTGCGAATCGCTCAGTAGGAAAGATGTTCATTCTGTTATCGAGTCCCTCCGATATTCTCGATTTAACCGCTGAAGAGTT
>JANQDE010000140.1:0-25110 GCA_037157785.1 Cephalotes varians
GTTCAATATAAAAGACAATAAAAGGGATAATGAAAGGGACAATGAAAGGGACAAAGTAATAAAAATTATAAAGGGGCAAAGTAATAAAAATTATAAATGGACAAAGTAATAAAAATTATAATAGGACAAAGTAATAAAAATTATAAAGGGACAAGATTATCTTAYCGAAATTAGTCACACACTAGGGCCTRAGTCCCCCTCCCTTGTAGCGCCATGCCCGGAGTCCCCCCTCCCTCGTGACGTCATGCCCCTCGCCCCGGAGAACCTCCCCTTCCCCGCATTCCCCTCGGTGCTCCCGGGTTAGAACCGGCCTTACTACCCTACTTTAGTGAATAAAGATATTACATCTAAAGACATCAAACCATAATTCTCTGAAATTTCCTTTCTTTGCAATATGTTGTATAATTCAAAACTATTCTTAACATGATTATTAGGCAATGGTAAACTTTTTTGTAAAATTTTATATAAATAATTAGCAAAGAAATACAATGTAGAGTTAATTGACGACATTATAATTCTGAATGGTATACTTTTCTTGTGTATTTGTGGAAGTCCGTATGCTTTAGATAAAGAACAATTACTAGATTTTAATGAATATAATTCTTGTTTTAAAATATACCTAACCTAGTATTCAATTTTTGTTCAACATTTTTAACCGGATTCCTTTCTATTATTTCATAAGTTGTCGAATCTTTTAACATTTCATTTACATTATTAATATAATGAGTTCTTTCCAATGCAACTGTAATATTCCCTTTATCTGCTTTAGTAAAAATAATGTTAGTGTTATTTTTATAAAATTTTATAAAATTGTTAATTTACGTAAACTTTCAAATTCTTCATGTATTATCTATGTATTGTTTATTGTCAATAAATCTTTGTAATTGTGAAACAATCGTATTTCTAATTTTTAATCTTTGATTGTTATTATGACGTAACTATCTTCTATATCTTTTATAAATTTAATGCTTTTTATAAATTTAACTGATTCTTTTTATTTTTAACTATTGGAATGCTAAAATCTTCTCCTAATTATAACAGTTTAGTAATCTTGACCAGAATTTTATTATTCGATAAGTTTATAAACCATTTGTCATTTGTTTGTATTAATTTCTTAATAAAGTTATTTTTAAATTTATTGGGATCTAGTGCGACATTAATTAAATTTTCACATTTGTTACTGTTTATATTAGTTCTATTAAATTTATAACTCATTTCATTTGAAATATGAACTTTCAATATGAACTTGATAATATTTTTAATGTTGGAGATAATTTCTTGTTCTTTTTTTTTTTTAACAGCCAAAAGAATTTTTTTCTATTTGTTCTATATTGAATGTCTAGACGCTTCATATTTCAATTTATTTTCAAAAATTTTTGATCAAAAATAATAACACACAAACATAGCTTTGTAACGGTGAACCAAGTAACTTAGTAACTATCAATTGCATGGTTGCGTCGTGTGGACGCGGCATTAACCGCGGTGCACCCCGAATCGTCCTGGTCGTTGGGTGAGGATGGTCCGTACGTGGGGGAATCTCGCGCTAAAGTGGGTTGCCCGTGGGTCCTCGAATCGAGTCGGTTTCGGCTCGGGATGGATCTTGGAGTCATTACCAAGGCCGGACGTTTCTTTCGGCTCCCACATCCTGAAGACTGGGCGTTCTCGGCTACCTTACTTGATTGGGCGTTCTCGGTCTCCTCGAGCTGGATGTTCTCGGTCTCCTCGAGCTGGGTGTTCTCGACTTCCTGCCTTGGCTAGGCGTACTCGGCCTTCACTAGCTGGTGCTCTCGGCTACATTACATGACCTGGCTGGGCGTTCTCGGCCTCCTGAAAGCTGGACGTTCTCGGCTACCTTACCCGACCTGGGATTCGGCTTCGCGTCGTGTAAGGGGGAATATTAGTTGGGTCGGTCGTTCCGCGGGGAAACGTTTATGCGATTCGCTAACCTGGATGTATGTTCTCTCCTTTTCCAGTGCGACCGCATTCCGAGGCCATTCGAGACTCAACGAGAGCTGACTCCGCGTTTAGAATAAGTTAGATTTAGATTGCGTTAGTCTTAAGATGTTAAGTAGTTAGTAAGTTGCGTGGAATATAAGAATGATTGTGTGCGGCCAAGCCAATGGTGGCCCATCATTAGTGAGTAAGATCGCGTTGAAAGCGTGTCCCGTGCGCGGGTTGTTGTGAAGCCGCCATCGCCATCTATTGTCGGTCATTACCGATCATTAATGTATATAACACCTTGTGTGCTCTGTACAAGTTGAAATATAATTCACTATTATCTTTCTTCCAAACCAGTGTCTTCTGTATTGAACCTACACTCCACCGAGCTATCGCGATCGAATTGAACGTATTGCATGCGACCGGAAATCTAACGTTACAGCTTATTTATTAATAATATTATTCGTATTGTTTATACACTGTCTTTCGCACTGTGACTAAGTTTCAGTTATAAATTTGAAGTGACAATAGTAACTACATATATCTCATTTAATATAATAATAGAACGTAAGTTTTTTTTCAATTATTATTTAATTAACTTGACCGTAACAATTAATTTTTAACTTATTTTACTTAATAATATTAGAAAAAAACGATTACTTTGATTTTTAAATAATCAACAAAGATCGATGATTAATCTGGCTAATGAAGGTAAGATCAAAGCTATATTCTAATCGTCGCTATCCAAATGCTCGGCAAGTGATAAATATTGAAAGAAGAGCTCGCAGAAATACATTATGTCATCAGAGACAAATAAACAGCCTTTCAAGCAATAATGACTCCACACAATTTTGGGCATGATTTATTTCAATTCACATATCAGTACTAGGCAAATAGAATAGAAACGTGAATTAGAAATCCCTCAATTTACGGTTCATCAAATGTTACAATCCGTACAATATCATCTTCCTTATCAATCTGGTACAGGAATTGAATAAGAAAGATTGCAGACTGAAAGTTCAATTTTATAGATGGCACTCGGTGCATTGGAGCAGAATTTATATATATTTTTTTGAAATGTCTGTTTCAGTGACAAAGCTACATTTCATAGCGATGGCAATCTTAATAGACATAATAGTAATTATTAGTCATCAGTGAATCCTCACTGATATCGAGAGATGCTCAATCAGTATTGTTGGAACCTTCACATTTGGATTGAGATATATAATATCTTATCTCTAATACAGAGCTGGGATTTAGTTGCACATTTCGAGCCGATTTCAGAGTCGATGCTCACCGTTTCCCTCTTGCCGCTCGTATCCTAGCAACGAGCCGCCGAATGCTTATAAACAACGTTCGTGACGCTTCACCTCAGGAGCGTTCGAACTCTAAGATGACATTGCAATCTCCCTGAGCTTTGAGTAGCTAATTAGAAATTTCTTTTTTTTTTATTTACGCTTTGCATCCAATTTTACACTAATAATTAAAAATTATTTTGTTACTAATATTATTAATATTAGTAAAATATTAGTAAAATTAATTAAAAAGTCAGTAATAAGAAACACACACACACACACACACACACACACACACACACACACGCGCGCGCGCGCGCGCACACACACACACACACACACACACACACACACACACACACATATGCACGCACGCACGCACGCACGCATACCTATATATGTACATATAATAGTGACTATTATATGTACATATATAGGTATGCGTGCGTGCATGCGTGCATGTATGTGTGTGTGTTTCTTATTACTAACTTTTTAATCAATTTTACTAATACTTTACTAATATTAATAATATTAGTAACAAAAGAATTTTTAATTATTAGTGTAAAATTGAATGCAAAGCGTAAATAAAAAAAAAAGGAAATTTCTAATTAGCTACTTAAAGCTCAGGGAGATTGCAATGTCATCTTAGAGTTCGAACGCTCCTGAGGTGAAGCGTCACGAACGTTGTTTATAAGCATTCGGCGGCTCGTTGCTAGGATACGAGCGGCAAGAGGGGAACGTCGACTCTGAAATCAGCTCGAAATGTGCAAAAATCCCAGCTCTGCTCTAATAAATTATTGGTCTGTATTTTTTTAAGCGTACAATCAATGGTCCAATTTATTTTGACTTCCTCCAAACTCATTTGCCAATATATTTTGGATGGACATGGGTGGACATTCTATTGGATGTTCGCTAGAGGCTTTAGAGAGAACAATGGATCTCAATCTTCTTATTTACTACTTGTTTATAAGGATATGTGAAAGATGCTGTATATCACTAACCATAAAATTAGACATGACGGATAGAGTCAAAAGAACTTATCAAGCGATAACACTGCAAATATTCAGAGGAATCCTACCTGGAACTATAAATACACACTAAATTTGTGCTTGGAGAATAACGGTGCACACTTTGAACATTTAACTCCGAGTATGATACGTAATGACGATTAGACAAAGTGTTAGTTAGACAGATCAATCATTGATCTTGTCTTAGTTGGTCGGATCATTTATTCATCTTGTCTTAATTGGCCGAATCATCTATTGATTTTGTCTTAGTTGGCCGGATCATCCTTCGATCTTTTCTTCATTAGCCGGATTAATCAACGATCTTTGTTGGTTGGATACCAACATATAAACCTCGACAACCTCAAAACAGCTGATCCAAAGTGAATTAAATTATAGTGTTTTGGAAAGATTTCAAAAAGGTCTATAATAAAAGCTAAGGAGTTCTATTAAAAAAATTCAATGTGACCTTGACCTTTTCTTTTAGGGAAGAAAAATGTTTTATGCATACCCTCCACCTTCCTCCCCAAGAGGGTTCGGGCTTCGGGTTTTCTACTTCTCTCGGCGCACACAGGGCAATGTGGCCGCGAACGCCACAACTAAAACAGCAACGAGCATAGTCGGTTTGACTCGGTCATCGCTGCTGGACATGGCCGGCGATCAGGCACTGGTAGCACCGGAGTCCTTGAGCAGGACTATTTGGGCCACGTCCAGTTTAACAAGTTTGGTCTCAGCTGTCGGAATCCCAGCAGTAGCCAGGGCTTGGGACCAAACTGTGCCCAAGCATCCGTTCCACCTAATCGTGCCAACATACGTCATCGACGCAAACGCCAATTCCATAATTGGAGATCCTCTCCACTATTTCCGTCGGTGTGACGGATATATTGAAGTCCGAGATCCAGAGGTCAATCTTCTGGATGCGAAATCCACACGCTGGCTTCCTCCGCGCACATAGCTTCCGAAGACGTTTTTAAAGCGTCCGCTTTCAAGATCGCATCCTTACCGGGGATCTCCAATAGGAGAATCCTGGAGGCCATGTTTCTCGGTCGTATGGCCGAGATCTCAAATGCGGCCGCCAAAAGCGAATCCCTAGCCCGACGAAGAACGCCTGAGAACGTCGCTAGGGGCCCATTCTCACCCGGCAACACCGTCACCCCAACGGCAGCGGTGCGGAGAAGGCGCCTTTTTAGCAACGCTCTCGCGCGTTTTCCTTGCTCTCGCTCTTCTTACTCTTCTTTGGGGGCCGGTCAGGTGGTACAACCGCCCTGGCCTCTTGAAGATTAGCTAGCTTACGCATGGCGTTACCAGCCGGGGTACAAGGTCTCAGCTGGGTATTCTTAAAGGAGCCCCTCCCTCTCCGTACATGGGCTGCAGCTCTTCCACAGCCGGTAGAGGGAAGGCACTGAGGGCTGTCTCAGCCCCTCTCTCTTAGTCCTCTTTTTTTTGCGCCGGACCACAGTGGTCCACTCTGGATCATTCGTCGTCGGCACGATGGAGGCCCGCGGTTGTTCCAATCATTTAGTTACAGCGGAGGTCACGGGTCCTAGCTCCCTACGGGGAGACCGAAGAGCCCAGCTCGTTCACCGACAGCGAGCATCACCATCCGACCCCTAGGTGGAAGTTTTTGAAGAAGAGCCTCCACCACGCTTCTTCTTACACCATCTCCTTCTATGCCGGCTCTTCTGGAATGCAGTCTTTCTACCCACCATGTTAGCCCGGACAGGGCCGGCAGGGGGAGGAATCGCGGAAAACCGCCTCTCGAGGGCGGCAAGGCAACGCTCAAGTCCCCGAAGGGGTTATATTTCTAAGGACTCCCGAGAATTGAGGGTTTGCCGCGGCGAACCGAAACATGGGCGAAAGCGACTGTGATAGTTGCCCGTTCCGCCTCGAAGAGTAGAAGAGAAAAGCTCCTTCATTTCCACAACGGAAGACGGAAGGCACGGCTCTTCAACCTCCAGTCTCTTCCTTAACTTCTTTTTTGTTCCGCTTCCGGTGGAATAACAAAGGGAGAAGGCTCCCTCGATTCTTCTACAGGGGTAACCCGCCCCCTCAGATAGAGGCGGGCACGCTCCTGCACATTCTTTTCTCAAGGATTCACTTTCCTCCCTGAGAATCAGGCTCTAGGCCTCCAGGGCGGAGAGTCGGTCGGCATCAACCGCAGAGGTACTGAAGCACGACACGCGTTGACACAGTGCCAGGCATGCGTGGCGCGCGAGCCTGATGCCCAACCTCATATCCCCGTTTTTCACCCCGCGGAGGTTTTTACAATGGGCTCTGGCTTTTTTGACGCCCTCGAGCGCCTCCAAGACCAGGATCCCGATTTTGAGGGAGGATCTAGAACGTAACGCGTCCTTCGCGCGCTCAATCATTTTCTTCTGACGCGTGATATCACTGGGGCTGAAGCAAGGGGACTCATTAGAGAAATCTGCAGCTAACTCCATCCTTCTCTAGAAAGGACAGCACCTTCCCCTCAAGAACCTTCCCTATCAACTCCGAGCGTCGGAGAGGGCAGTTTAAAAGATCCAGACCAGTCCTTACGCCGATCCTGGACTCTCTTCAGGGGTTTTGGGGACCTCACGCGAGATGAGCCTTCGTTGTTGTATGGGGCAGAGGGCGGGGGCGGGAGAAGTCATCCATCTCGTTTGAGAGTAGCAAGTAGATCGACAATAACCTACCATAACAACCTCGCCCACAACCTCCACCTCCATATTTTTCTCGCTGACTGCCTGGGAGACAACTCTCACCGGGCGGTCCAGCCTTTCAACTGAGACGACGACCGGATTCGTCCAGTAGCCCACCCGCGCAATCTCCGCGGAGAGGATGGGCGCGAGGGACTCGGGCTCCTCCCCTCCTCTCGATTGACGAGGTAATTTCCTCCGGGGAAGGGCTCCGCTGCCGTTTTCTCCTTCAATTGCCGACGGATAGTGGCGCGCATCCGCTCCCGCTCTTCCCTATCTAACCTCTCGAATATGACCCGCTTGAGTAGACCAGAGTGGTCTCTCCTAATGAGGAACATTTTTGTCCCTCGATCCGATAGCCATTCCCGGAAAAGATGTCTTTCAAGAGGGGGAAACCCTTAAGGTCATCGATCCTCTTAATCGGTTCTTCAATAATTCTTTCCTTCCACTGCTTCCTCCAGGAAAGGAACTCCCAGGAAAGGGCTCAAAACGGGGAGAGCTCCAATTCCAAGAAGAACTTGTAGGATGCTATCGTGAAGTCGTGTGAAAACGATCCCGGTGGATGTGGAACTTCCACAGCGATAGCTAATCCTAGGCGCCTGTTGGCAACGCCTGGAGGACTTTTGCCCATCACAGGATTCGGGCACCAAAAATGCCTCCGACCTGAGGAGGACAACACTAACCCCCTGCCAATTCCGGGCCTCCAAACTTCCGGTTCACTTTAAATCCTTTTCTGACTCCATAATTAATCCATACGCTGGTTTGTTCCGAAGATTTTCCTCAGAAATGTTTCCAGATCAGATGATATTATTTGATGCACAATGATTACTGTAGAGCCAAAACATACGTTTTGTGTGTATCATTTTTGTATGTTATTATCGAATATCGTAATTTATTTAAAATAAATAATCGCGCATTGTTTACTGTATTCGTTTCCTATTAGCCCAGTTTTTTATTGTATTAATATAATTTTATATATGAAATTCTATATACATAAATGATTAATAGATGAATAATAGAGTGTTTTGTGATGATTTGTTTTTGTTCGGGCACGGCTAAAAATTCAAGCGCATGGTAACATAGTTTCGCCGCGCACTGAACTCGCGAAGCGGTGCCACCTCCTGGAACGATCGACCCGTGCGATCAATAGTTCGACATCGCACCGCGGCGCCGATTACTTTCGAAGGGGGCTGTCGCTTCTCAGTGGCGCGCGTGCCTCGTGCTACCGGTGTTTCGTTTCCGCCTTCTTTTTCCTCTTCTTCCTCGAGAACTCGGAGCGTGAACACGTGTCAGAAGAGCTGGGCATTCAGTCTATAAGGGGTCTAAGTCTGCAGTGCTCGCGGTCGCGTAAGTTCGACTAAACGCGAGTGCTTTCATTTGCTGCACAACCATTTGATTATCAGTAGTTCTCGAGTAAGGAAGAAACAGCAGGAAAAGCGAATCGTTCTCGCTTCTCCACGTGATTAACACGTAATCGTTCGCGCTGCATGGCTGTAGTGCTATGATCCGTAATCCGCGGCAAGATATCCGCTCTCCGCAAGATATCTGTTCTCCGCAAAATATCCGCTTTCCGCAAGATATCCGTGATCCATCTTCAGATTTCTGTACGTTCTCGTGTCGCGGGCAGAGTTCCGGTAACGCGCTCTCTTAGTGCGCTCGCCACGCAGCTCGGAACATTCAAGAACGTTGCATATTCAACCTATAATGTTCCTTGACTTTGTAAAATAAACAATTGACTTTGTGACATCCGAGAAAAGGAAAAGTGGTCATTTCTTCCCTCTCTAACCTCACTTCGATCTCACGATCCTTATCGTCTCATTCGAGATGAGTACCGGTATCTGCGCTCTCCATCTCTCTCTCACTTTGCTCCTGCCGAGCGTCGCTGTTCGGCGACGCTCGCACCTCACGAGATCAAAGTACAATCTGTGCTTTGAGCTCTGATTCTTCGAGCTATCTCACACAGCTTTCTTTAATTTTTTCAAGAAATAGCTAGCAAATTAAATTATGAATTTAATAGATCAGCTTTTTTATGCATATTAAGAATTTCATACGAATCACAATTTGATAGTAGCTTTACGAATAGCAAAAGTTAAAATGAAGATTCTTATTTTTATTTATAACATCATGTGTGTTCGATATGCCTTTTTTCAGATAATGACACATCTGAATCGATTGATCGGGTCTACGAAAGGAATCGGACGGATTTACGGATGAAGCTGAAAAGAAACACTGTGAACAAGGAGGACAAGGGGGATAAAAAAGAAGAAAAAAAGATATACATTTATTCAATATCAGACAAGCAAACAAAAACATTCAACATTAATACTGCGAGGAACAACTGCTTTGCAATCACATTGGTGGTCGATCACTTGAACCCGTCGTTACTATCTAATGCTGAACGAAAAACGGCTCGAAGCAAACAACACATTGGCGAACGGGGAACGTAATGATAACGCCGTGGTTACCGGCCCGACGCTCTCATCGTTATCGTCGTCGTGCACGGTGCCCTACATCGGCATCGACCAGGGTTACGTGTTTGAAGGTGGCGGTATGTCGACGTTGCAGCAGTTCGGTGCAGCCGGTCATGGAAACACCGACTGCATCGATGGTGGAGGAGATCTCGGGTTCAGCGCATCGATAAGAGGATCAGGAATTGGGTTAAGTGACGAGATAGGATTCAGTGGAATCAATACTGGAAGAGCTGCGGAAGAAATTATAGGAATGGATGGAAGAGGAAGAGCAGGAGGGAGTGGTGGAAACGTGAATAAAGAAGTTCGTTACGCTCCATTTGCATCATCTGTAGGTCCAATCAGTACTATGGCGCCAGTAAACCTGCAGTCTCTACCGCCACCGCCGCCGCCATCGCCACCGCCGCCACCACCGCCACCGCCCCTGCCGCTGCAGATGCAGCAGCAGCGTGCCTTTTCAAAGTCGATGACATCCCTACCGCCGGAGCCGTTCATGATTATGCGTTCAAAGGCTTTAAATCGACGCGTTTCGATTAATGTTGGTGGCGTGAAGCACGAGGTACTCTGGCGTACTCTCGAGCGGTTACCACATACTCGCCTAGGCCGACTGAGGGATTGTAATACCCATGAGGCAATAACTGAACTCTGCGATGATTATTCTCTAATTGACAACGAGTATTTTTTTGATCGACATCCTAAATCATTCAGTTCGATTCTTAATTTTTATCGCACTGGCAAGCTTCATCTAGTAGATGAGATGTGCGTGCTGGCGTTTAGTGATGATCTCGCATATTGGGGTGTTGATGAGCTTTATCTTGAAAGTTGTTGTCAGCACAAGTATCACCAGCGCAAGGAGCATGTACACGAGGAAATGCGCAAGGAAGCAGAATCACTTCGACAGCGCGAAGAAGAAGAATTCGGTGAAGGAAAGTGTGCCCAGTATCAGAAATGGCTATGGGATCTTCTTGAGAAACCAACCACTTCCATTGCAGCACGGGTGAGTCGTACAGTGGCTTAAAAATCGATTGCACAGACACAGCAACAGAAGACCGTGCACATGAGAAACATCGCGCATTGTCACCTGCTGTAATGTATACACAGACAGGATGTTCCAGTCAAAACGGGAAACAGTAATATGAATATGTTTCGAGTTATCAATCATTTTTCCTTTTTAATTTTTTAAGTATAATCGTATTTATATTTTTTCCTTTCTGTTTTCTTATTCTTGTAGTTTTATTACTTTTCTTATGTTGCTTTCAATTTTAACTCATATTATATCATATTTGCTTTATGTTAATTATTTGCTTTCTCACTCAGTGAGATATATAATGATTATATCACACAAATGTGAAGAAAAAACAATGCAAAAGAAAAAATGATGAAGCAGAGAATAAAGAATATGATTATATAATGTTATATAAATTATTAATATTTAATTATATAAACATTTTGTTAAATCGCAATATTATTTTTCAAATAATTTTAACAATTTTATTTTTTTATTTTAATAATAATTAAAAAAAAATTGATTCAGTTGCTAATTAATTTAATAATGATTATGAAATTAGAAACTTTACTATAAGAAAACCATAAAAAAAAGGATATTAACTTATTAAATGTTAAAGTATATTGGAAAAGTGCTATCCAATTTTCATGGGACATCCTGCCAAATCACGAATTATCATGAGAAAATGATTTTGAGCTTTAAGTTAAATTGAGCCTTAAGTTCAAAACAAAGACGCACAGCATTCGATGTCGATCATCGTGACCCTTTAAAGCATGATGTGACATATACATATCACACCTTTTGAAAATAAAAGAAAATTTTTTGCAGCCGATTTCTTTATAAACTTAATACTTAATACTGTTTTGAATCGTTGACTCCGACTTAAAGTAAAAAATTTCAAATTTCACAATAATTTACTTAATAAGATGGCGAACTTCGATAAATTTTTGATTTGTGTATATACTATAGCAAAAATAATATTTATACAAGATATATTAAAACTTGGCATCCGAAGGTTTCTGGGGTCGCTGAATTTGAATTTCGAATCTGAAATCTAAATTTAAAATTTTCAAGAAATAGAAGATGGCGAACCAAAGTCGTAAACAGTTATCAGATTCGGTACAATCGATATAAAATTTGATATTTATGTTTCTGGATCGCTAATTTTGAATATAAAGTAAAAATATAAGAATTCAAAATGGTGGCAATACAAATTTATTCTATCATATGCTTCAGTTACAATAGAATCAACTCAATATGATTAACTTTGCGGGTATATGAAAAAATTCTCATTGAAGATCATTAAAGTCTCTCATTTTTAGACTAAAATAAATTGTGAAATGTCAAAATAAGTCAAGCTAGAAAAACAACAATCTTATGTATGTTCAGGCAGACGGAAAGTACATCAGAAAATTTGATCAAAACAAAACTTTCGAAATACAATAAGAAGCTAACAAAGCTATGCAAAAATGAATATTGTTAAATTTTGGTAGCTAAAGTAGAAGGATAGGGCTGCTTCCATTATATACAAGTCAATCAATTTTTTATATTTTGAATTTGCTATATATTTTTAATTTTTCAATTTTTATTTCAGATTCATCATCAGCGATCGTAAAAACTAAAGAATTTGATTTCAAATAATTATTTTTGCATTTTTAATACGTCCGCATTATGTCAAATCTATTTTAAATTTTGAAAATTTCCAAAATCTGATTGCATATTCATAATCAGCGACCTTAAAAAACCTTTATGATATCAAGTTTCAAGAAATTTGTATGTAAGAAAAAATATATATTTCAAAGGATTAAATTATTAAAGATCACTATTTATTTTTGCAATGAATACGAGTGACTCATTAAAAATATATTAGAAATCACTAGAATTCCGAATCTAGTTGGTGACTATTTAAATGTTGATCTTTAATAGAAATTTGTTTGTTTGAAAATTGTTTTTGCGCAAGAGATTTACTGTTATGTTTTGTATTACTGTCTGGCTCATTCTCGTGACTGAATTCTATTCAATACATTCTATCACTATCTGAGAAATGTTGAAAAATTACAAATTATATATACTTGACATTAGTACACAATGTTGTTGTTTTTAATTATTTGGGCTGATTGCATCGACTTTATCGAATTCAATTATCTGATGATAAGTCAAATTAATGATTTGCAATCAAATTATAATTATTGATAAATGTATTGTGTAATGTATTATTATTATATAAATTTTATATTTATCATGTTTATATCTTTTATATTATCACGTTTATATCTTTCTGTCTTGTTAAATTTAAACTTATGATTTATATTTATATGAATTTGTGTTTACACATACACACATGCGCATCCATATGTATATGCATATACATTAATATACACTTAAGGTTCGTCTACATAACTCGCAACGCGCAAAACCTAGTTCGCAAATGTGGACTAAAAATTAATGGTATTATTAGATACGTTCCATTTGGTGACACAAGTCGATACAAGTTTTGTTTTGTCTTTGTTACTTGTTGAATGCCAAGAAAGATAGAAAAATGTTTGTGTCACTAATGGAAAACTTTTATTCTGATTAGCTATTACGTTTGAACTACGTTTTGCGTGTTTCAACCATCTATTCAGGATGTCCTAGAATAGGACAGTACTAGTATATAGATAGAGTGAATTAAACTGAGTCAAAAAGTCTTCATTTTGCAATTTTCGCAACAGGTAACGAGTTATTGATTATTATTAAAAATCGCCGGTCTACCGCCTGATGCAAACACGCGGCTGTCCAGCGATCGAAGCTGTTAGGCGCGCAGGGAGTTGTTTTCTATTGTCACTGGACTCTAGACCGCTCGGCACGTAGATAGTCAGAACGTCTCTGTGTGCGTAAGTGGAGGGAGAAAATCCCGAGGCTCGAAAATGCATTTCTGCTCCAGCCATGCGCTGCTCGCGTATAAAGGCTCATCTACAATATGCTTTTTGCTTCTTGTTTCTTGTTTTTGTTGTCTTTTGCCTTTTTGTCTCTTCATGCACTGTTTTACCGACAATTATATTTCTTGTCGCGCGTTTCTTGTTTCTTCCGGAGTTCGTCAACTTTTATCTCGGGTGACAGAAACATCACATGACGACGACATCGGATATGGCGGGACAAACGTGAAGTGCGACATAACCAAAAAATAATATGGATAAAAAAAATGAAGAGATTCAAAGGTGGATGAAGCTTTTGGCGAATTGCTTGCAAACATCCTTAAACATCATTAGCCAATAAGAATGCTGTCGAATATCGGTCTGTGATTGGTGTACTGGTAACATTTTTCTTTGAAAGTTTGAAAGAAGGAACAAATTGTATATAAGGATATTTCTTGGTTTCATAACAAAAATACAAAAATACAAGAAGCAAAAAGCACATTGTAAAGCCTTAACTGAGCCTTAACTGTTGCTGCTTGTAATAAACAATTCTCCGCGCATCTAGTCACCATGATCGCTGGGCAAACGCATTTCACCGCGCGCTTGGGCTTAGGTGGTCAGCGAGGCTAATACGGCAATTTTTAATAATAAATAACTCGTTAACTATTGCAGAAATTGCAAAATAGTAAAGGATTTTTCGATTTAATTCAGCTCAACTTGCACACGAGCGATATCCCAATTATTTTGAGACATCCTGTATATTAAAGTAAACTGCTAACAGCTAACGGACGTGCTGACTACAGTGTGGTCTTTATAGTGAAGCTATGCCTTTAGTATGTATTCTTACATATTCTTACTGCACACTGCTTATTATCTTTCAATATTTTTAAACACTCAGTACATATATGTTTTTATTTCAGTAAATATGATTAGCATTAAAAACGGCAAAGTTATTCGCACTTTATCATGAAATTCACTAGGTATTAGCGTAATATATAGAAGTGTAAAATATAAAAATCTGTAATTGTGAGTTATGTAGACGAGCCTTATACGTATATCCAAATAGCAGAATGTCAGCAGTCTCAATGGATTCCTGTATTTTCATTTATGTTCGTAATTATGTTGTTTTTTATACAACAGAAACCTTTCAGAGACATCGCTGAAGTATTGTATCTGAATTGAAACCTCTCTAGAATTGAAACATCTCTAAAATTGAAACATCTCTAGAATTGAAACATCTCATAATCATTGCAAAATATTTTCGCAACAACTCTGAGACAGTTCTGCAAAATGTTTGCGATTTTTATACTTGAAATTTTATAGAAAAGTTATTGAAATATATCAAATATTACTGAAAGCTTAAAATAATTCTGATATCCGATTTTAAATCTTTGAATTAATTTTTATACAGAGTTAAACAAAATTGTATTTTCAAAGTATATTTCATTTACTTTTATCTTAAACTATCATAAAGCCTAATTTTAGAGGCTCGTCTTTATAAGAAATCATTTAATTAGAACATATGTGAAAAATCTGAGTATGTTGCGCCTTTTATTTTAATCTGTATTTTACTTATAGAGAAATAAGAACCTTGCCACATCCATTTGATTGTCGTGTGTTGCTCGTGAATGACTTACAAAATTATTGTGAAGTGTTTCAGAGATAACTTAATAAAAGTTTTGAAAAATTATCTTCGAATTATCTTTATATGAAAGGTTTCAGAAACATTTCTGTTGCAATATTTCATATGATATATTGCAGAATTTTTTCAAAAAATTGCACATGACATGTGAAAGGTTGAAATAATTTTGAAATTTTTCTGAAAGTTTTTTGCAATAATCGGTGTGTATGTGTGTGTGTGTGTGTGTGTGTGTGTGTGTGCGCGCGCGCGCACGCTATATATGCTATACTTTTTATTTTTAAAAAATCAGAAACGCCTATGTAAATCTTCAAAGATATTGATGCATAAATATATATTCAATAAATTGTTACAAAGAACAAAGAATATATTTGCTGCATGAACATAATAGACGCAAACATTTTGACTCTGGATTTGAGTCGAAAAGTCCTCTTCAGTGCAGATAATAATTATAAAGTAGTAGAACAAATAGGCGGATAAGATTGGTCTCTTCTTCAAACATCGTCAAGTTAAATAAATATTAATAGTAACAAATTGATAAGTGGGCTTATGAAAGGTATCATCTAGATTTAAAAGTTCCTCTGTGACCCCGCTGGCTAGCCTAGTGTTCGACACCAGGTTTTAAAAGATACCAGGTTTAAAAAATCCTTGATTTTAAGAAACGACCTTAGACTCTATATTTTTTTTACAAGAGAGAGCGCAGGACAACGGCAAAGGTTGTCCTCGCTCTCTTCTCCGCATAGTCGGCAATCCTTTTTAGTCGACAAAGCTGTATGAGCTTGTATGAGTGACCTCTGAGGATCACGTAGCCCATGAGGAGTTCAATGCCTAGTATCCTTAGTATCTCTCCGCCTCCACCCAAAGCTTCTTAACTAAAAGACATTTATGGAAGAGGAGGGTTGTTAGCCCCACGCTCTTCCTCTGAGCTTGGGACCTCCATACTGGAACTTCAAATATTATGGATACGAGGGGAGCTCATAGGCATTTCTGATTTTCTTTGATTTATTTTTGGAGCTATAAATTTTTTATTTTATTAATTTTTATTTTGAGTTTCATAATATGTATTTTTAATTCCTAAATATATATATTTAATATATAAAATTTCTATAGTTGATCATGTTTTGGAAAGTAGTATATCAATCAGTATATTATTTAGTAAAACTATGGAAAAGAGGCTTTAGTTTTAATAAGACTTTAACTACGACATATATATATATTGTTATAATCATAATTCTGAATAATTTTCAAAAATTGTTGCTCATTATTTAGTAAAAAGTTATTAATTAAAAAAATGAAGTACTATTAAATTTTACTTAGAGGATCTCGATTTTAATAATAATAAATATTAGTTTAAAATCAAGATCGAAATTAAGACCTGTTTTAACCAATTATTTTATTGGTTTATTAAAATAATTAATGCAAAATAAAGGTATTTGAAAATGTTTTTTCAATTGTTTCAAGAAATTAGATATATATATTTTTTTAATGCGCTCTCTTATGTATATGCGATGTATATACTCCTGTTTTATTATAAAAAAATATATCAATTTCTATTTATTTATCGATAATAATTCATCTGTAATCATTTGATTATATTTTGTATATTTTGTTACCACAATGCTAATTGGCATCTTAATTATTGAAAAATTACTTATAATAGCACTTATTATAGTAAATATATATCATTTTATATATTTTTAATTATTCATATTATTTGTAACATAAATGACAAAATTGTACTGATGGAAGTTATTTAAATTATAATAGTTATAATTATTTCCAGTTAATGAAATATCTGATGATTTATTAACACAATACATTTTAATGCACAAAAGAAGAGTTAAATCAAATTTTGTTGATGCAGCCAGTTCTTAATTATTAAATTTTATTTTTAAGCTTATGATATGG
Source organism: Cephalotes varians (assembly GCA_037157785.1). Lineage (NCBI taxonomy): Eukaryota > Metazoa > Arthropoda > Insecta > Hymenoptera > Formicidae > Cephalotes > Cephalotes varians. Next base: position 16,831 of record JANQDE010000140.1, read on the forward strand.
CGTGATTTCCTTATGACAAATTAAGTAATTTGCGATGTTTCTTTCTATAATAAAACTTTTCTGTCTCACAAAAAAACTCATATCAACAATTTAAAAAAAAATTAATTAGCCTTACATTTATTTATTACGCATATTACGCATTCTGGTTTTTTATGCATGTATTTGTACTATAGGCATCAAGAAAATTAATCATTGAATAACTTCGTGCAATATGTACATATGGAGAATTGAAGTACTTTGGACATGAGCCGAATGCTTTAATCGCAAATTATATTTAAATTCTTATTTAACATTAATATTTTTTATTGCATTTTAGTTTGTATTGTTCCATTTATCGATGTATCTACGCTTGCAGTTTTTTACTGGAGCCTTTATATGAGCAAACATATTATTAAAATAATATTACAGAAATGTAGCTCGCATATACATAGATAAACAAATCAAAAGGAACATATAACTTTTAATTTAGTTTCATTTTTAGACCATCTGTGAAACGCTCGGATCGCAATCGATTTTGCTGGCTTTCTGAAATATTGATGTATTTTATTATAAATAGTTTAATAAAAATTTTGAATGACTTAATAACTAATTGTATTTTTCCAATCTACAATTTTTTATTATGATATTTATTGTTAATGCACTTTTATTAAAATAATATTTAATTTTTTTTTTAAATATTAATGTAAAAATATTGTTATTTAATATTATGTTTATCAGACAAGAGTTAAATGTAACATTAATCATTAATAATAATATGTGAATATCTGATACAATGATAATAAATTAATATATGATCTTTTTTACGGTATAATTACTAAAAGTATATTAAAAAAATGATACAATAAAGAGAATGGCATGTTTAAAATTGCCATAGATCGCTAATAATTCCAACATATTTGTGAAAATGTACTTAACACATAAAATATATTTTAAAAACTTAAACAAGTTTAAGTTTAAATTTTATTTCTAATTGTATTGTAGCTATTAATCTGATTAGATCCTTGATTTTTCTGATTAAGTTTTTTTATTAAGAAAAATCAATCAAAATGTTATTTATCAATTCAAAATGTTCGTCGAAAGATAACAAAACTTTTGAAGTATCATTCCAACAATAACTTCTGTAAGTATGTAGCAAAATCGAATTCGCGTGAATCGATCGAGTGTAGCTCATAAGCTATAAATTGAATCATAATCTATTCATGTTCTGTTTATTTTCGGCGTGCTAATTAATTTCATAGCGTTTTATTTTGATATTGTTCTACTTTTTACATAAGCTAATATCATAACATATATTATAATATACACTACGCAACAAAATTATCGCAACAAAATTTTTCATCGAAATTTTGCCATTTTTCAAATGCGCATAATTCAGTCAATTTTCATCGTATCAAGACGATTTTTTTTCATTTTGTAGGTAATTTTCTGTACTTTAAAAAAAATTGGATGCGAAATTAGGTGCAAGTCGATGTCACATCTCCATGTTTTGATAAAGCCCAAGTATTTTTTTTCTTAAAAATTTGATTGTTTGATGCGCTACCTGGATCGCCCCGATTTTTTTTCGAAAATATCACATAGACCATCATAAAGTATACTTTTCAACAAACATTTCAACAAACAATTTGAAAAAAAATTCAAGTCTCTCTACGATTTTTTTTGATCGAGTAATGCCATTTTGAAGTTATTCGAGCGTTTTTCAAAATGGCATTACTCGGTCAAAAAAAAATCGTAGAGACTCGAATTTTTTTTCAAATTGTTTGTTGAAAAGTACACTTTACGATGGTCTATGTGGTATTTTCGAAAAAAAAATCCAGGTAGCGCGTCAAACAATCAAATTTTTTAAGAAAAAAAATGCTTGGGCTTTATCAAAACATGGAGATGTGATATTGACTTGCACCTAATTTCGCAAGTTTTTCTCAAAGTACAGATAATTATCTACAAAATGAAAAAAAAAATCGTCTTGATACGATAAAAATTGAGCGAATTATGCGCATTTAAAAAATGGCAAAATTTCGATGAAAAATTTTGTTGCGATAATTTTGTTGCGTAGTGTATAATATATAATAAATAATATATAATATGTTTGCTCATTTTAGTGTGATATACAAATTTGCAAATTTTTCGACATTGACATTGATTTTTGTAACACGCACACACACACGCACGCACACACGCACGCACACACGCACGCACACGCACACACACACACACACACACACACACATATACATATTATAGGAAAAAATTTTTACATATTATTATAAATTTTTTATATATCTATTACATTTTATATATTTTTATTTTTATTTCTAGGTGAAGTTACTCTAAATGATACTAACCTGTCTCTTTTTCTGTATTATTAATCTAGCTTCTAATCCATAGTTTGTATTTATCCCAAGAATAAATGATCATCGAGTTATGTAATCGGCTACTGATGATAATGGGAGTGTCTTATATGCGATTACCAGGTATCACGTCGATTCTTTCTCGACACCGCTCCCTAAACGTTAGTTAAGTTTCGCTACTAGCGAATTCAATTCGATATCGTGTGTATATATATCCATATCTATGTCTTATATACACATCTATGAAAAGATAAATGCACAAACTCATTTATTATTTATTTATAGTACATTTATAAATACAAATTTGTATAACAGGAAAATTTATATATTAAAATATTAATATAAACTGTAATAAATTTATTTCTTTCTTAATATTCTGATACATAACAAAGTAAGAATTAATAATTATATTTTTATAAAAATAATGATTTTGTCAGTAAGTTCCAAAATCTTTTTTATCTTAGATTTATTTATTTTATTCTCTTAAGTAAAATAATAAGCAATAGTAGCGAAAAATAGCAAATTATGTTGCAAAAATATAAGTAGATAATGATATAAAATTTGTAAGATAAATTTTAAATTAATTAAAAGAAATTACTTTATTTAAATTAAAAATAAATTTTGAATTCATTATTAAATAAGTGAGAAGAAAGTGATTTTGAGATACCATTTGTTATTAAGATGATTAATAAGTAACCATAAAAGTTAATTAAAAATATAACTATCAATCGAAGAAATAATGAAAAGATATATCATTAATGCTAATTTATTTTTCTATTTGAGTCCAATATTGATATTCATAATACATGTGTATATGTGCATATTTGGAACTATAAGAATAATCTTGAATATTAGAATTATTTGTTTCCATTATGGAGAAATGTTAAATATAATATTTAAGAATCAAAATAAAGAAGATTTATATTTCAAAAATTTAAACGAAAAATGTGAGTGATCGAAACAAAGTTTTATTAATAAAGTTATTGTAGAACAAAAATTTAATAAGCAATAAATATTTTTTATTTAATTCTCCAAATAGATCTTATTGTATAATAGGATATTAACTTGTTGCTTTATTATGAAAATATTAAAAATAATAAGGTATAAATTTGAAATTCTAAGTTTGTAATTACAGACAAATGTAACTGAAATACTATCTATTAAGTTAAATATTATGAACTTATGATATAAAAATATGGGCATCATAAAAAGAAATATTGGGTTGTACATCAAATATGACAATTTCACAAAAGAACCTTTTTGATTCAATATCCATCTTATTTCATATGTGATACAATTGTGAATATAATTGTCCGCATTCTATATGTATATTGACGCACCACAAACAATACACATTGCACACACTGTTGCTTCGAAATAAAATAATATTTTGCGCAAGGCGAGGTTATCACGTGACCTATTTTTTCCTAATTTTTAGAAATGATACTGATGACTTCCAAGAATTCCTAATTTAATCAATTTTATATACTCATCCACTAAATTATTCAGGACAAATGTAAAATATGATATCTATATCTTGAAGCGGCTTCCGAAACTGTATTTGTTACCCTTATTACGATTACGGCATAGCATATTAACGTTTTCGAAATCCAGCATTGGTGCATCAACTTTATTCGCTGAAATACCGTTTTCTATATTTTTTTATAATCCTTTCTCGTCATTTTTAATAATCTATTCTCGTCATTTCCTCCATTTGTATTCCCTTTAATAGGCTTATCAATATTACAGAAATTATCAATTTTTGTTTAATTAGTGTATTTAGAATATATGAAGGATCCTAACTATAATTGTGCCGGCAAGTATATCCTTCAACCATAATTCACAAGATCTATAAGTTTCTCGTAAAACATTATGATAATAATGTTTTTAATAAATTTGCAAATGTCTTGAGAGTCGATTGAATCGATTGACAAATGTAAAAAAAATTTGCGATAATCTATGTCGAATGAGTATATTGATAGTTGATATTAGAATGATCAATTTTATGATTTGACAAAATGTAGAAATGTAAAATATTTTATATTTTAATGCATGATATGTTTTCCTCTATTTATTTCTATTTAAAAAAACATACCCTTTCAATATTTTTCATTTTGATGAATTTTGAACATTTTATAACATAAATCGAAATAAAATGCATATTTTTTTATAAATGTTCAATTCATTTTAAGGAAATAAAATACTTTCTTGAAGTAACATCGACATTCGTTTTTTTGAATATTCAAAAACAAAACATCAAAAAAAAAAAAAAATGAGAAAAATGTTTTGAACAAAAGTTATTGACTTTTGGGTAATTATTATTTAGGGAAGTCATCTTCTTGATAAATGTTGCCTCTTCTGTGTGACCTCCAGAAGGTTTTAGTTGCTTATTGTTTATTAAAAGATTATTAGTTTCATAAATAAAACGTAATTTTTAGATACAAAGTATACATTAAAACGGTGGCGTAATGTAATAGACTCTATTTCGCGTAGAAAGTCGAAAATCTATGTGGAGCTGTACAATTATTAATAGACCTTCTTTTTCATCCCGTAAGCAGAAGAGGATTTTCGACTTTCGATGCGAATCTAGGTTCATTCTACGTCACCACTTCCGCTTTAATGTATAAAATATTAAAGTTTTATTTATGAAACTCATTTTATTAATAACTTTTAATAATCAACAAGTTAAGAAAGATCAATAATCCTAATATTTTTGAAGAGGTCAAGGTCAACATCAGTCAGTTAGAAGTTTCAAGTTTGAGACTAATTGTATAAAGAGAGATATTTCCCTTTTTTTTATTTTTAATCTTTAATAATTAATAATTTTTTGTTGAATAACGACGGCCTTTTGGAAATCGCTCAGGACAGTGTCCTTGACAACATATAGTCAAAGTTAAGATTATCAGAAATGATACTCAAATATCTTCTAATTATCTTTGGCTTTTAACATATTTTACAATGATGTGTTTAGATTAAAAAAAAATGTCACGTATTTCCAAATATTCTCTTTCGCTTCTAATTTTTGAAAAATTTGAAATTTGTCTAAGCATAGCAAAAGTTAAATAATATTTAAACCGTCAAAAGACCTCGCACATATCTTGTGTCGGAAATGATCTCTCGTTGGAACTTATTCAAACTTTGGAATTTTATAGTTTATAGAATGCCAATGAAAAATCGCAATGAGCTCAATTCTTCAAGAAATATAATTTAGCCTCCAGAGGAAGTTGAAAATAGAAATTTGATGCGAAAATTATTGTGTTTTCAGCTCTCTGTGTTTTAACAAGTAAAACACTTCAAGACTCATTAATGTAGAGATGATTATTTGAGTCTTAGATTCTCCTAATCTCCTAATCAACTATAAAGTTGATTGTGATCAAATCCAACAATTAAGAGATATAAATAATGTTTTTCAATAATCATATGATTCTATTAGCTGCATGTTGCATCCTATTTAAAAAATTTGATGATGAATATTTTGTATTATTTTTATATCTTGCATATTCTAAGTGCCATAATATACTAGCAACATTGGCACAGATATCTAAATATTTATGCTTCTGTTTTGCATATACAATAATACTTTCAAATAACAATATACAGTATATAATCTAAAGTAGGTTTTACATTTTCTGTTCTGCAGTATAGGCTATAAATAGTTGATATCTTGTGTTTCGAAATTGTGAATTTGCTCTTATTTGTACAAATTCAATTCATTGAAGTATTCGTCTAATTCTAAAACTATGGCTCTCTATCTCTTCTAACTTAACCTGTAATGGAAATACAATTATATTACAAAATTATATTTTTTAATTAAAATTATATTTCTTAATATATTTCCTAATTAGATTTATGGTGCAACGAGATGTACTGGATTTGATACATCGACTCTAGAAATGAGTATTTGAAAGAATCAGGTGGGAGTTGAATTATAAACATTTAGTAAGTCTTAAAATATTTCATTTGAAACTCACAGAGAATTGCATACACGATAACTTTTATATTAAATTCTAAAAATTATTAACTTTCAATGCCGTCTAAAAGCTATATTTTCTGGAGAATTGAGATCTTATTGAGATCTTCGATTAGCGTTTCATAAACTACAAAATCTCAAAGTTTGAACAAATTCCACTGTGAAATAATTTCCTGTAAGATGTAAATCTTTAAGATAAAAGACGCATAGTCCTTAATTATATATGACACATTTTTGAAAAACGCGCTTAGAACGCGCTTAGAAATAAGTAAAAAAAACATTATAACTTTATTTTTATTTTGTACTTACGCTTACTATTTGGCAAATATTTTATAATTTTGCAGAGTTATTTAAGAAGACATAATAATAAATAATTTTTCTATATATAAAAGTAATACTCATTTTTAAGCGTTAAAAATAAAACTAACATCTTTAGCAAGATATCAAAACAAAATAAATAAAATAATACATTGCAATGAATAATATCCCGAGAAAAAATGTTTCACATATAATTATATAAAATTATATACAATTATATATGATTATATATAATTATTAACATATTTTATATACAATTATATGTAACTATATGTAAAATATGTATATCCATATATTTATTATTTTTTCGGGTTGATACTTTGACTTAATCGCGAAATCTATTATACGATGGATAATAATGGAATATGTTATAATAGGGGAATGATTTTTCTATATGAAACATTATATAAGAAATTTTATGTAAGAAGAAAAATATAATATACATATGTAAAAAAATATTTTAAATAAAGAATAAACAATAAACGTTCCACTGTTCACTGCATAAGCAAATTTTGCATTATTTATTCATTATACGGTATAATTCTTATGCTGTAGAGTATAAATCTGTACTTTTGATATTTGTCAAAGATTAAAGATAAATTAAAAAATTTCTTTAACAATACGTATCTTTTATCTTAATTTAATATACAACATATCTAAAGCTTATAAAGATCGAGATTAAGGAGGAAATGGTTGTATATGTTGTAAGCTATAATACATAATGACATTGATCATAACGATTGCATAAAAATGATATTAATAAAAGAATAAAATATAAACAATCATTTGTTTCCTTTTTAATAATGAAAAGAAACGCTTCTTATTATAACATATTTTGCTTTATTTTTTTCATTTTTATTCAGCGTTACTTATTTTAACAATTATGATCGCTATTATTACATTTACAAATGTACTTAACCCATTGGTATTCACTTCGAAATTTTCCTAACTGGTATTCGTAGATCCAGTGTATTCGACAAAATTTTACATTAATATATTTTCTCTTAAATTTAACGCAGATGAACAATCTTTTTTTTTATTTTGAAGGTTAAAATCTGGAGAATAAGATTATGTAATTTAAAAATATCTAAAAATATTTGTTATAAATTATGTTTTACAATTTCTTTTGAAAAAAGACACGTCATTGAAAATGTTCGGGTCTATTTAATCCGCGAATATTAATTAGGATTAAATATATAAAAAAATATATAAAATGTAACTAAAAAAATATATTTTAAAACCAGTTTAAAATAATAAATGTCTATAAACTAATTGAGAATCTTTTCTCTATATTTATTATATTATTATTTTATAAATTTATTTTTATTATATAAATATGTATTATGTATACGTATATATACAGGGTGATTCAGAACAATCTCGTGTCCTTGTAAAAACATGTTTCTGACTGAATTTTGAGACGATTTTTTTCTTTACAAAAAAGCTTTGTTTGACGATTACTATTAAAGGATAAAGTAAGGGAATTACTGGCCGCATACAGAAGCAGGGACGACGTAACTTACCGTCCGACACAAGCGATTACACGGGGCACTCGTTGCGATCAGCTGTCTAAGAACAAAGAGTTATTCTCATATAACACGCGCGCGCGCACACACACACACACACACACACACACACACACACACA
>JANQDE010000140.1:34710-59832 GCA_037157785.1 Cephalotes varians
TATATATATACAGGGTGTCAGGGACTACCCGCCCAAGCCCTTGTGTGCAGGTAGAGGACGTTAAACTGAGTAGAAAAGTCCTCTACCATTTTGCAAATTTCATAATAATTAATGAGTTATTAATTTTTGAAGATTGCTGAAAAGAGGCATGTTCGGCCGGCCCATCGGCAAATGCAAGCGCTTGGCGAGATACGCCCACCCCGCGTCGCTAAGCGCGCGCAGAGTTATTTACAACGCGCCGCCCGGGCGTAGCGAGCGTAGCTGCATTGCCGCAGTAAACAACTCCGCGCGCGCTTAGAGACGTGGGGCAGGCGTATCTCGCCAAGCGCTTGCATTTGCCGATGGGCCGGCCGAACATGCCTCTTTTCGGCAATCTTCAAAAATTAATATCTCGTTAATTATTACAAAAATTGCAAAATGGTAGAGGACTTTTTTACTCAGTCTAACGTCCTCTACCTGCACACAAAGGTTGATCCGGTTAGTCCCTGACACCCTGTATATATGTATATACAGGGTGAACCGCGAGACTCTTGCCATTGCTCATAGGAAGGTAGATGGGATCGAGATGAACATAAAAGTCCCATACTGTTTAGCGATATTCGCAATAATAATCGAGATATTAATTTTTGAAATTGTACTAATGATAGCACGCCGAGAGAAACGCTCCAGCCGCTCGAGGTATAGCCCRGCCCAGTTTATCATAACATTGGCTGTGGGCAAGACGTGGGAGCGGCGGTGCCGAACGCCGAGCAACGGTGCGCCACCCCTCTTGCCTCTCCAACACGCCGCCGGCAGCCAATGATTGACATACTGGGCCGGGCTATACCTCGAGCGGCTAGAGCGCTTCTCTTGGCGTGCTCTCATTAGTACAATTTCAAAAATTAATATCTCGATTATTATTGCGAATATCGCTAAACAGTATAGGACTTTTATGTTCATTTCGATCCCATCTACCTTTCTAGCAGTGGCAAGAGTCTCGCGGTTCACCCTGTATACAGGGTGTCTGGAAAATGCCGAGACTCCAAATAACTTTCGAATAGGCAAAGATAATTGAATGAAATTTTGAGGACATTCATGGTATCTAAAGAGCTATCTTTTGACGTAAAAGGGCAACAATCCCCCATCTCCGAGAACGCGAGGCATAGGTCAAAAATTTTAAATAATGCAAGAAGTCAAGTTAGTTCGCTTGGAAGGACTCGGAAAAATTTTTGCAATGAGACCTTTTGCGATTTTCTTCCTAAAGGAGTGCGAGGGTGGTTCAAAAATCTTAAAAAATATAAGGGCTCAAATAAAAAATCTTGGAAAGAACTCTCGAATGAGATATTGATTCGGCCCCCTCGACCATCTGCACTCTTCATTAAAAATGTGCGCATATTTTCGTCATTTGCTCTTAACGCCACTCATCAACAACATTGTTGATCAATTACCTACCATTTTCAAAAAATTATGCAGAACTTTAAAGTAAAAATAAATTAGTAATGCCTAATAATAAAATGTATATATACATTTATGAATTTTTTGTAATTATCAACATTTAATTTCCGAGTTTTTTGTGTTCTTTATCAACATCTAAATGCGTAATTTCAAATCTTTTTATCAAAATTTAATTCTTTAGAGACGCATTGCCTCCATTGTAACAAGTACTTATCGAGAGCATTATTTTTTGTAAATAGATGAGGTAAATAGATGAGGAGGTGATTACCAGAGAGCTTATAAAGAGGATCTCTTATTTAATGAAACTTTTCGACCTGGCCAGTAGAAGGCTGGGCAGATCGGCATTTCTAAATCTACTATGGAGCGTACTATAAAACGCTTTGAACAAACAGGTACTATTATTAAAAATCATGCAAAATGAGGTAGACCTGCTACAGTAACAAGTCTCAATAAAGCATTAGACGCGTTGTTGTCCTTTGTTGATGATCCGCACAAATCTATTCGCGATGTCGCACAATAATACGATAGCATTAGCGCATAAAACGTTGAAGAAAAAAAAAATTTTATCCATATAAGATTTATCTTGTTCAAGAATTATCTGACGATTTTGATTGTCACATAAAATTTTTTGCGACTTGATAATGGATTCTCAATTTCAAAACAATATTGCTTTTTCGATTGAGGCGATTTTTACGCTGATCAATGAGATAAACCGACATAACTAATACTAATAATGACAATCCTTACTGGATGGTTGAAACGCATCATTCGCAAAAACTCAATATATGGGTTCGAATAGGACAGAGTACTTGAGTTTCTTTATTCAATCTCACAGCTGAAAAATATGAAAACATGCTGCAAGATGAGATTGTACCGGCAATATAGATTATCGTTGATCCAAATTTTAACAATGTTTGGTTTCAACAGGATAGAACATGGGCTCACTACGTTTTACGAGCACAATAATGTTTAGACGAATTTTTCTTCAACAGATGGATAGAAAGGAGAGGTCTATTTGAGTGGTCATCACGGTCATCTAATTTGGTGCCCCTCGACTATTACTTCTGGAGATATTTGAAAAATAAGATCTACATCACCAAGCCTAATGATGATTTGCGATATTTCACCGAATAGTAGATGAAACAAAACATACTACGGGGGAATACAATAGGAAGGCAGTCTCAAATTTTTACAACCGATTAGTTCATTACTGGGCCGTTCAGAGGGAACATTTTTTGAACATTTGTTGTAAACAAGCATCTCAAACATGAGAAGCAAGAGGATAATTTTACGATAATCAAGCCCTAAACGGTAAGAGGTAAGAAGACTCACAATAATCAAACAATCCATACGGGAGAGACAAGAAGACTCACAATAATCAAGTACTTCAAAAGGATCAGTTACTTGCCTCGTTTACGTCGTTGATTTTGAATTATGTTAAGAGAAGATAATGAAAACATGCGTATATTTTTAATGAAGAGTACAGATGGTTGGGGGAGCCGGGTCGCGCGATGTCTCATTTGAGAGTTCTTTCCGAATTTTTTTTATTTGAACTTTTATGTTTTTTAAGGTTTTTTTAAGAACCGCTCCTAGTATCTTTGAGGAGACCAGTCGCATAAGCTATCATTGGAAAGGTTTTCCTGAAATCTTTCAAAAGTGTTACCACTTGACTCCATTTAAAATTTTTTACCTATGCCTCACCCCTGCACCCACAACAAAGTGCAGAAATTTACTAATTAATTTAATTTAATTTCTTCAAAACAAATCTTGTTCTTGTCTAATATAAATTGTATACAGAATATTGTTATTACTGATTTACCTTTTCATATTTTGACTGCACTACATTTATTACACTATTTTATTTTATTTTGATATAAAAATATCTTGTGTAATTAATGTATACTTACTGTATAGTTTTAAATAAAAACATCACGTACATAAGTATTGTATGTACTCTAAATTTTAATGCATGTAAGCAGGATCGTGCAAAACATTTTTAGAGCCCTAGATGGGAGCTTTTATCAATTCATGAATTTGACATATACGTATGCCCTTCATAAATGAGCGATTATCTTTTTAGCATGTATGTATAAGTTGTCATAGTTAAAGGATCGAAAACTGAAAAATAATAAAGATTCATTTATCACTGCTTTCTATCTTTTCATTACTCACAAGAACTGAATAAGTTCCATATATTCAAATAACAATTGCTTATTTGGTTGCCTAACAAGCGTTGTAAAGAACCATTGCCAAGTTGCGTTTATTATTACAGAAAGTTAAGTATAACAATTGTTTGATTAGGTAAAAGATTGCATAATTCATAAAAATCAAGATTTTATTAAATTTAAATTATTACTTTATGAGTTACAAATATATAATTTAAATAAAAAATTAATTTTTTTTAATAGAAGCAATGAAATATCTTAATCGAAATTTCGAAGTCCTTTAACATTGAAAGTTTTTATGCACTTTTCATATGCTATCTTTGCACGATCCTGCATATAAATGATTAAAATCAAGAGACACAATAGAGTTTCGCGTCAAGTCTATTTTTCGAAAGATTTATCCATAATGCAATTACGAAGACGTGTAAAAATTATTTAATACATGGTTGAATGATATATTTGTCCGAAAAGCAATTATAGTCATATATCATAAACTTAAACAGCTTGATAGGGAAATATCGCAATTTATGCAATAGCTCAAACGATATATACGATATATATAGAGTGTCAGGGACTAACCGAATCAACCCTTGTGTGCAGGTAGAGGACGTTAGACTGAATAGAAAAGTCCTCTACCATTTTGCAATTTTCGTAATAGTTAACGAGATATTAATTTTTGAAGATTACCGAAAAAAGGCATATTCGGCCGGTCCATCGGCAAATGCAAGCGCTTGGCGAGATACGCCCGTCCCGCGTCTCTAAGCGCGCGCGAAGTTGTTTACTGTTTTTCGAGTAAGAAAAAATGTGAGCGACACCGCGCCGCTCGTGCGTAGCGAGCATAGCCGTTGCCGCAGTAAATAACTCCGCGCGCGCTTAGAGACGCGGGGCGGGCGTATCTCGTCAAGCACTTGCATTTGCCGATGGGCCGACCGAATATGCCTCTTTTCGGCAATCTTCAAAAATTAATATCTCGTTAACTATTACGAAAATTGCAAAATGGTAGAGGACTTTTCTACTCAGTCTAACGTCCTTTATCTCACAAGGATTGATTCGGTTAGTCCCTGACACCCTGTATATTTATTTCGTTTTAAGTGCAAACATTTTTGACGATTTCAAGTAACACAAATAAATTTAACAAAATACATTCGAATCAAATCTAACGTTCTTATATTAAAAATAAAAGTTTAGTCTGATCAGAATTTTAAGATAACATCTTTTTTATAAAAAAATTTCAAATAAAAAAAATCATTTTTAACGCATTAAGCCTTCATTATTTCGTTATAATTTCATTATAAACTTGACGTGTTGATGAAATTTGTCTGGCGACATCTTTTTTAATATCAAAAAATTTAAAAATATCTTGTTTGATTCAAAATAATAAATTTTTTTGTAAACTAGTAACTTATGATTTTTTGTGAAATATTATGCTAGCTTTGTGTGCTCCCTAGTTAACTTTGCATATGTGCGCGCAATTATAGCTAAAATTAATATTTTTAGCTTATGCTTTGTTTTTCTTAAAAAGTGACAGAGAATTTTAAGAAAAAATACAATAAAGTAGGATTCAATAAAGTAAAAAATGCAAAAAATATCAGTAAAAGTAATTAATCTTTTTAAAATAACAAATTCGCGTCAGTGTGTAACATATTTGTATATATGTATCTGTTATGCTTAATCCAATAATTTTTGAATACGTAATAGAATTTTGTAATTTTTAAAATTCTGTGAATTTTTCGAATTATTATATCTTTTTCGAATTATTTATATCTTGATACTCTAAATATAAAGAAAATGATCTAAAAAATTATAATTTTTATAATGTTAAAATTATTTTCAAAAAGTACAAAAAGCAAATTATTTATAATATTTATTTTTTCAAATCGCTAACATTAAAAAAACTTTCTTATTTAACACTTTATATTTTGCAATTCAACGAATAGATCCAATAAATGAATATTAATTTTATAAACTTTTTATAATCATAATTGTATAACATCTGGCACTCTCTTTAAAACAAATTCATTAAAAAATATGTAAAAATATTTTATTTTGTTATTTAAAAATATTTAATTGGATCTAATAATAAGGATGAAATAATAAGGAGATGACATAAATTGCGAAATGCCAAATGAGATGAGCTATAGTTTATTTGAAGGTGGATATTTTGATATTGTAAAGATTATGTGAATGGGTTTCAATTTTTTAGAAAATTTCAGCTAAAGTTGGGCATCGATCAATTATACGATAAGTATTAGAACCACATCAGTTTTGCAAATTATATCATCTTTTTAAATAACGGAAAACATAATAATCATTGTCAATGATCAATATTATTGATCAATAATTATTAGCATATTTTTAATTATTAACGCGAAATTTTTTATGATGTAAATCAATTATGTTTTCCTCTTAATGTTCATAATAGCATAAAATGTTTTTGTAAAAATAAATAATTCATTTATAAAATGTTCATGATATTTGATACGTCCTATTTGTCTTTTAAATGTTCTTTACATTAATTTTTTCATCCACAAAATTGTAAGTCAATGTCCGAATTTTATAAGAAATAATTAAATTTCAAGAAATCTTAATACGAGCTGAAATTATTTTATTTTTATCAAAAAATGTTACTATTTATTATTATATATAAGGAATATTGCACAATTGTAAATATTTTTGCACTTAAAAGAATAAGAAGAATTAATTATAAGGTATAATAGGATTACTTAAAAAAAAAATTGACTGCGGAGACTCGAACTCTCGGCCGAATGAAAAAGTGTAATCGCGCATCTCAATGTCTGCTCAGTTACACCTCTTTTCTGCTTACTGATGCACAGTTATTATTAATATTTTAGGGCTAGTCAATGTCCTTTAACTGCAATTTTCTCAGAAAGTAAAGCTTCTCAGACAGCATCATTTCGTCTAAAAGATTATTAAAAGATTATTAAAAGATGATTATAAAAATGTCTTTTAGTGATAGAATATAGTCTAGTGATAGAATATACAGAATAGATTAAAAGAGATGACTAATGGACGACAGATGTATCTGCTAATCATCTTATAACCTTATTCATATAATGACTAAAAATGACTAATTTTGAACATCTTTTTATTGTCTTAATTATATTGTGTAAAGCTAGATTAGATTATATTTTGGCACATATAATTTCTAAGAATACCTTGAATTAATTTTTACACAAAATTAATTAAGAAATTGTACTTTTGTCATGGAATCCCATTTTGGGGACTCACCTTCAAAAAAATCATTTCGTTAAAACACGAGTAAAAGAACTCATAATGTTGCGGCTTTTATTTTATCTTGTATAATTTTTATTTACAAAAAAATGTAACTATGTAACTATACCGCGTCTATCTAGTGGCAATGCCGCATACTGATCTCGGATAAGCAACTTTATCTATTTTATGTTTTTTTTTTGATAAGATAAAAAGATACCTCTATAACTAAATGTTTGCACTATGACCGCACGCATGCAGGGCATGCTGTCATTATGACGTCTAACTCCGCACCTGACAGGCACAGTGACGGTACATCGTGTTCAACTTGCTAT
This sequence comes from Cephalotes varians, assembly GCA_037157785.1. Taxonomy (NCBI): domain Eukaryota; kingdom Metazoa; phylum Arthropoda; class Insecta; order Hymenoptera; family Formicidae; genus Cephalotes; species Cephalotes varians. Next base: position 41,876 of record JANQDE010000140.1, read on the forward strand.
GCGAAGAGTATGTATTGTGTAAGCATTTTGCGTACACGTGTTAAAAGTTTCGACTGCACGCTGTGACAGCACCATGTAAACTGTTATGCCGCTCCGGCATAGGTGGTTTGTCTTCCGTGGAGGAACAACTCACAAGAACACTATTTATATTTTCTTATATTTTCTTTAATTTGTCTTAACTTTACAAAGTTGTAATTTCGCATTATAAATGGACCGAATGACAACGTGTTAGCTTTTATCGAATTGACTTGCTCTGGCCTTCTTTCTCTCAATCTTTATTCCGGTTTTTTGATTTCGGTAAGGGTGAGTCACCGTTTTCTAAATAAATTGCTTTGATAAATAGGTTGCTATTCCCTGAACTGTGCAACCAGGTCGTACGATTGCTAATCGCTATTGTCGCTTGAGTATAACGTTATTTTAATAACGTTATGAGGCCAAACTTTTATCTAGGTCGCGTTGCTTAATTTTATTATACTTAATGATTCCTTTGGCCTCTTAACAAAACATTACTTGTTTATCGATATAAGATAACACAATGATTACATATTGATTGCATGATGCGCTGACACAATGTGGCATGCTTGATTATCGGGGTATCTTTTAGTCAATTTTTCGTTTTGTTAAAAAGACAATATAAAAAGATGACTATAAAAAGATAACAAAAAGATGTCTTTTCTAAGTCTTTTCGACAAAACTAAAAGACATAGACATCTTTTCGTTTTGCCGAAAGATAACTTTTATAGAAATTTTTTTGTCATCATTTAGATATTTTTTTGCTTTGTCGAAAAGATGACTTAAAAAAGATAACTTTTAGTCATCTTTTAGTATTTTGTGCTGTCTGAGCCATTCATACAAACTCTTTTACCGTATACCCAATTCCTCCCTTCAAATGAGCTATGGCTTATTTCATTTAGCATTTCGCAATTTGTGTCATCTCTTTGTAAAAGATTCAGTAAATAGTTTGTATAAAAGTATGTATAGTTCTAAGAATATAAGGTAACATATAGATAAAATTAGAATTATTAAGATATTAAATAACGCCAATGTATAAGGTTCGATAGAAAATAATGAACCAAGCATTTTTGAAAGTCATATCCGGGAATTTCATTATATTATGATAAAATTATATGAAAAGCGTCTTTGAATTTGAATTGTTTCTGAAGCAATTTCAGTTTCCGAAATATTTGTTTACTTATATTCTAAAAAGGAAGGAATATTTGTTTATTTATATTCTAAAAGTTTACTTATATTCTATATTCGTGAAAAGAAAAATGAAGATTATTTACTGTGAATCAACTGATACAAAATCCAATTTAATATCGATCGATTAATTTAAAGGAGATATAAAATATAAATGTAATATTTCATTATTTTAATGGCAATGATATATGCAGCCGAAATCATCAAATTAGGCTTATCGTAGCATGCACGAAATTTCATATCTTGTTTATGCACTCTGGAGCATAAAAGTTGGAGGCCAAAATTTCGATTTATTATCTAATCGTAAGATTAATAAATAAGATATTTTTTATGTATATAGATATTTTATGTAGCATTTTTATTTTATATAGACAAATCGAAATTAAACTGTGAGTTTGATATCATAACAATTTTTATTTCTTCTATCTTTCATAAAGATAACATTTGCTATCAAAGAAGAGATTGCAACTCAAAAGCGCTTTTGGGTATAGGGCCCCTCTCTAAAAAGTTTAGTTTATTATTTTCCATTAACTTTTAAATATTATCGGTGTTTTGAATCACATTATATATTTTATTTTTCAGAAACATTTTGTTTTTTTATTTTTCTGCATACAAATATTCTATATTTTTATCTCTCGATACTATTCAAGATTATATTATATTTTTAAGAGATAATTGCAGAGACATATAAGCAAACCTGCTGCTTTATTGATTTACCGAATGTACGCACTTTCCTTACTTACTTGCGATTTAAATATTGTAAAGCAAACTCATTATTTCATATTTAATAACCTAATTTCGCATAATCGTTGGTATTATGATTTCGCTAAGTCTTCGAAGCAACGAATTGATTTCGCATTGTAGCGATTGCACTAGAGCGAAAATATAATAGTAAGAAGAGGCAAGGGAAGGAGGAGATGGAGTAATGATTTCTTTAAAACACAAGTCCATATGGAATTTCGATCGGTAAGGGAGCGGGGTTTTGAAAGGACGTGTTTTTACACGTTGGCCGAGCAATGCAATAAAACTTGTATGAGTCGAGCGACGTCGGGCAGACTGCGTTTAAACGACGAGATACTCTCTGGTGAAGCTATGTTTACAAAGTTGCATTATATGTTTCTGTGAGAACACTATCAATTCTCAACTAAGTCAGCATATTCTTCAATTTCACAGAAACATCTGTTTGTTGAAGTTATATCATGTCCTCCTTGCATTTATGATGACTCTCTTGATCAGAATTGTGCTTCTTCAATAGCCTAATTCTCTTTGTATTTTGTATCGCAAGAACCTTTCGGCTTAGCTAAGCATTATTGTTCTACTTTATACGAGCACGTAGGGAAGAGCGCGAATTTATATTTAGAGATGAAGGGTACTCGACATTATATTTTCTTAATAGACGTTTATTGATTAGTATTATTCTTCGGCAAGTTTCGGCAAGTTTCCTAAAAAATGTCTTATTTATAAATATGATTATAATAAGAAGTTGGAAGGGAAAGAGAGAGCATTTCTTTTTTAAAATATTTAAGTAAAATGAAAAGTTTTGAATGCATGTCATATTTAAATATAATAATCAAAAAATACTCGATCTCAAAAAATGGTTTTCTGCTTATTTGTTTGCTTATTGTACGTATATATCGCAAATACGCCAAAAGATTATATATTGTCTCAGTATATGTATAGCCTTGACTAAAAATATTAGGCACCTCATTGACTATTATTTAACATTTTAACTCAAAAATTTATTTATGACATTTACTGTGAATTATTCCTTTATTTCAAAAACTCTTTATAATAGTTGTTTTTATCCTGTTATATTTGTGCATTTTTACTAAATTCCATGATAATTGAAAAATGACTTTTTTCAGAACTCGTTTTCACTATTCGGAAATGTATAATAAAATATTTACACTAATGATGTGAATCATATAAAACAATTTCCAAAAATATTTTTGACACGTATATTTTTTTATTTATCTGTAATTTTTTTATCTGGAATTCTGTATTGTTTCTTTTTGGTTATCGGTAATATACATAAGTTTAAAGAGTTTTTGAAACAAAGGAATAATTCACAGTAAATGCTATAAATAAATTTTTTTACGAAGGCTGTATATTTGCTTCAATTCTATTTTATTGTAGAAATTTTTTAATATGATTCACATCATTATTAGTGTAAATATTTTATTATACATTTTCAGAATAGTGAAAACGAGTTCCGAAAAAAGTCATTTTTCAATTATCATGGAATTTAGTAAAAATGCACAAATAAAATTTATTTATTGTGTTATTTATTACTGTTCCTAAAATTTAAGCCGTACTTCATTTCTTAAATTGTGATTTTTACACTTTTTTTTGTTAATATGAAATTAAACTTAAAATTTAAAAGATTTAAAAGATTTTAAAAATTTAAAAGATTTTTATGTTATGCAGAGTTCTTAAGAAACATATTAGCTATAATTTATAGCTAACATGTTTCTTAAGAACTCTGCATAACATAAAAATCTTATTATACATTTATATCGGAATAATATTAATTTAAAACGAGAATTACTTTATTTATGCTATATAATTCGATATGTGATATTATATACAGAATGAGCTAAAAGTGTAAAATATAATTAAATAATTGTGAAACAGAACAATGGATTATAATGTTCTTGTAACCAATTTTATTGTCTAAAAATAAGCTTATGTGTGTGAGCTGAATTTAATTGAGAATTTTCTTTTAGAGAAGTAAATATTTTTTTGAGCGGTAGTCTATACAAATTTTAATGTGAGTGGACTCTATATTTTCTATTTAAAACAAATAAACAATTTTTAATTGAAAGTTTTTTCTCTGAAAAATTATGATATTAGAAGTCACTATTTGATGAAAGTATGCACTTTTGAACGGAAGTGGAAGTGAAAATTTGATAATATAGTTGGAGTAATCGATGCACAAGCAGGTCAAATTCTTTCTTTTCATTTCTTCTTTAGTTGTAGCAATTGTGTGAAGTATTTGATTTTATCTTCAAAAAAGTAGTTCAAAGACGTGAGATCAGGTGAACGTGAGGATCAATGAATAGATCTATTACGTCCAAACTATCATTCAAATCAAATTTCGTTCAACAACAGTGTTTAATTTGAGCAAAATACTTTATCATGTTGGAACTATATATCGTACATTTAGATATTTTCTAATAGTAAAGGAAAAATTATTGAAAGCTTCATTTTATTGTGACTTAAAAAAAGTACAATTGAAATCTTCAACAATTCCATACATTCAGAGACCACCAATGTTGTAACAGTATGCATCTAATGTGAATTTTCCGAAGACCAATGATGTAAATTGTGTCATACTTACTTGCGAAAATCAATAATGAGTTTGTAGAAGTTGGAAATCTATGAGTTAAATTATTTTAAATGCTACTAATTTAAAAATAATTGTTTTTAATTAATAAAATTTAGCTTACGTGAAAGTTCATTTTTTTCATGTGAAAGCTGATATAAGTGACTATAAGAACATTACATATATTTCTGTTTCACATTATTTTGTTGTAATACTTTATTTGATCTATTCTGTGTATAATATCAAGAAATATTATAGTGTTTTGTGCCTAGTTCACGCTCAATTCGCGTAGAATGGCGAGATGTAGCTATGTTTAGCACCGAGATAATTGAAACTCACATTTTTATGCAACAACTGAACCGATTAAATTCTTAGTATAAATTTAAAAGGCCAATGGACGAGCAAATGATTTAAATTATTATTATCAGTGGTCACATTGATTTAAAAGAATCTTAGAGTTTTTCAATGTGAAAATAATGATTTAATACTGAAATTTAATATATAATATAAAATAAACGTTTCGACTTTACTAAGTCTTCATCAGTATGTTGAATACAAATAAAAATAATAATAAAAATAATTTACGTACATTGAGATAACAAATGTTAAATAAACAAGGACATAAAAGACATTGGAATCGAATTAAAATTTCGCTGTTATATTGAATTCTAATCCGATTGAATTCTAATTAATTTTACTCAATAACTGATATACAAATTACATCAAAAAAGTGTTTTTAATTTTTTTCCCCATGCCCTATGAATGGAGATATCAAAATGCTAAGTTTAAATAGATAAAATGTAAATTATAAAAAAAAAACATCGTTGATTTCGTCGTTGTCGTTCTCAGACAAAACTTACTTCATCCATTTTATCATATATAGATTTGAACCATCCGCATACAAAGATAAGTCATACATTATAGAACATAAAGAATGGATCAATACCGCATAAATACCAATAGCTAAAATATCTGCCGATCAGTGTTAGAATTTCATTAATTTGGTATATTATTTTTGCCATTTATGCAGAATGATTTCAATCAATTGATGGTGTTTTATGTAATTTTAGTTAAACGTTTAGTCAAAATTTTAGTTAAACTTCTAAATCTTTTTTTTATCCTTTCCTCCTCTCGATAAGGTTTTTTTCTACGTCCAGGATATTCCTTATGATGACGGTGATAAAAAGTATTAGTATTTGTTGTGCAACAAAATTATTTTGCGTTTTCTTTGAGCTATTATTGGACGTTTCTGATTCAAAGCACGATTCAAATTGAATAATTGTTGTTGATAACGCTTAGCAGTAACTGTTTGATTCGGTTTCAACAACCCATAATACATGACGCCTTCATATCCCACCAAATGCACAACAAAATCTTACTTCCGTAGATGTTGCGTTTTGGAGTTGATGGTTGAATCTATTCACGATTTTTTTACACTTATCATGGTAGATCCATTTTTTATTGACAGTTACAATTTGATACAAAAACTGCTCTTTTTTTGTGAGCAATGAAAAAGCAATGAAATAGTTAAACGATGAAAATGGTTGATTTTGAACATCCAATTCAAACAATTCATGTGGAACCAATTTGCCGTTTTTTTGAGTCTTTCCTGTTTGCATGAAAACAATCAGAAACGGTTGATTTATCAACATTTAATGCTTCAAAATGCATTTGAGCTGAGTTTTCATCCAACAATGCCTGCATTCGGTATTTTAGAGCTTTTTTGGTTGACCTGGTTCTTTGTCTTTTAAAATTATCACCTTTGTATCATCAAAACTATTCATATGTTTTAACTATAATGGCGCAGATTCGGAAGTTTCTGGGAGAATCGGTGAGCTTTGGCAACAGAGATGGAGATTTTTCTGGGTGTGGAATACCTCATCCAAAGGGAGGGGTGGAGTTAGTTTCAATACACACAAATATTTTATCTCTTTTAGCAGCGAGACACCTTAGTTAAATATTGGTTCTTGTAAAAATCACTCAAAATTTTTTAAAATTTTTCAAAAATTAAAAAATTTTTTTAAATTTTGAGTGGAATTTCACACTCACGAGAGTTCTAGATGTGGAAAGCTCCATACTCTCCAAGAGTCTCTGTCTAAGAGAGTCTCTGTCCTTTCGGCAGCCGAATTTTTTCGAATCAAAGCAGTAACGTAATAAATGACAAAAATCTTTATCATTCCATTTTCAATCGCACTAAAATTGTGGTTACAAATGCATAAGACATGTGTCAAATTATTTGTAGAAATATTCAAGAAATATTTGTAGAAATATTCATATTTTGAAATGACGTGTCTCTGTCAAACTGTCAAAACTATCTTTAGTAGATTTATAGTTACAGCCATTTATAGTGAGTCCTCAAAACTGGAACATCTAATACATCCTAATGCGTTATTGAAGTCAAAGCACGCAACTGAAAATCACGCAACTGATTACTAGTGCGATCTCCGTCTATTTCGAACACGAGTTGGTAAAACGTGTATACGGCTGGGCGCGACGCGCTTGTATTTTGTCGGCAACTGATTTGTCTGATTTGTAAACGTCTCCGTTGTTCCGGATAGTCTATAATGAGCAAAAATGATCGTCATTCGTTCCTGTTATTACAAAAACGATATAATCGACATGCGAGCATGCTCTTTCTTTATATAAAGGGAGTGTTTATGAGTCTTCTGGAACTTTCCGTAATATAGATTAATTCGTGATTTCCTCGTTGTCTTAGCACAACTAATTGATTTTACTCATACATAACTTTCGAAATACCAGTATTGCGTAAATACAATTGCGCGGATTCTGTTGAAAATTTTAAATTGTTTAATTAAAATCGATTTAAAAATCAAACTAATGTATAATAATTTAACGCGCCCGAATCGCATTAACAAAGGAATACAACCAACTGACCCTCTCCGATTTAAATAAGCTTTGGATATGTTAAAATATGGACAAAAATGAGAGATACTTTTTTTTATATGTGCTGAGTCGCATATTAAGGGAGTGAAAAAATCGGTTTTTTTCTTTCAGAGTGAATATCGTCGAAACTATGAGAGATAGAAAAAAATGTTTTAATAAATAAAAGTTGAATGGTTCCAAGCGTACTTAATAACTATAATAGAAAAGTTTTTTTAAATTATTTATTTATTATACACCCATCCCCATTTCCAATTTTCCAAAATTTTTTAATTTTTATAATAACAAAAATTAAAGAGCATTTTATGCTAAAAACAACGATGTGTGATATAATCATGTTCTGACAAATCATTTTTGTAATATTAACGAGAAACACCTCTATATGCACACTCCATATGTATTCGTCTCATACCGCGTTGGTTGCGCGAGATAGCGTTGAAGGCAAATACAATACGGTTCATCAGTATAGTATCAGTACAGCAGCAACTATTGAAATGATTTTTTATAATAATCTTTTGATAATAATAATAATAATAATAATAATAATAATAATAATAATAATAATAATAATAATAATGGTTTCTTTAAACTGCTAAAACCAGTCAAATATTTCTGATAATATATAAAAGAATGTATAAAATACTTTGGACAACTAAAAATAAAGTATAAACAAAGAAATTGTTCCAGCTTCCGACAATGAACATAGATATCTTTCGTTGTATGAAGAAAGTATATATATAGGTATATATAGTATATATAGTATATATAGGTAGAAGATAGGTATAAACATTAATTCACGATTAGAATCTGAAGATCAACTTCGAAGTATTGACTTATGGTCGAAGATTTATTACGACTTCTTCGAAGACCAAGAAATAACGTGGGAAATTCTGCTGAAGTAATATCATCACTATTTCACGATGAAAATGAAATTTTCAAATGTTGAGATAGGTAGGATAGTTCAGTTATTATTTGCGTATAAGAAAAAAAGATATGATATGGTAATTATGTTACATAAATTTATTTTTAAATTTACAGAGTATGAATATATGTATAATATAGATGATACTCTCTTTGAGAAATAATCATGGGCTATATGTATTATATATTATATAAATTGTAACATCGTGTCTACAAGAAATTTGCAAAAATAAAAGTCTTTCTTTATTATTAATATATTATTATATATAATTAATAATAACATGTATATCTCTCACATATTTATAGAACTTCCTTCTCCTCCATTGTATGGACAGGATTTGAAGAAAAATACATAATTTTTTGCATACTTTTATTATTTGCAGTCCTACGAAACGATAATTTCAAACTTATTGTTAATTTGATATTTTTATTACGATATAAAACATCAATAATCAATTGTTTAATTTTATTTCGTATTTATTATTATTAAAACGTGAACATTAATGATCATCTTTACAATGAACATATAAATCGTTGCAATATTTACAGTTCATACACAAAGATGATCACAAAGATGATAATCATGAAAGAAATGCGTGAAAGACTTATGCAGAAAGACTTTTGCACCATGCAAGTAATTATATCTATTTCATCACAAATATCGCATGTTGGTTTTGAATATTTTTTAAAACAAAAATTTAACGATGTATCAAATTCTTCTGACCTACGTTCCAAATAACTACTTTTATACCATGCATATTTGAACAAATTTGTAAACCTCGGTGATGAAAATTGATTATGTGCTAATGATTGCAATTTTTAAATGATGTTTCTTGAATGAAGCTTTATTTTGAGATCTAAAAGCACGATGACATCTGAAAAACGTTTAATGAAATTTTTCCATACCAAAAACGTCTGATAGTTGTATTCTTCCTGTTGTTCCAGTCAGTATAGTTAACAGAACAAAATTGTGTGCTGTTTAAATTATTTTTTTTTAAATTATATCCATGACCAATCCATGAATATAACAATAAAATTGAATTTGGTCCAACATTTGGAAAAAATATTTCTTTTTCCAAGTTTCAAAATTATTAGATATTAGTTTGCCAAACTTCAAGACCATAATAAAAATATTGTTTGCTGTAAATATGGTCTCTTGTACTTTAGGACATAATGTTTCACTAGGTTCTTTTAACACTAAGAAATGGAGATAATAATCTATCATCAGTTGAAATAATAGGTTGTATCGTATAACTACGTGTAGTTGCAGATGTTGACTGCGCTACAGACTCTACTTTTTTTACACCTTTCTCTGCCAAAGTACGACCAGCATGTAATTTAAATTGATAACCATTTTGGTCCGAATTGTATATATTTTCAAGGTTAGAGGAAGGGGAGAGAAGATGTAGTTTCTGTGATAAAGATAGAGATTGTTTTAAATACTATATAGAAGAATGTAAGGAAATAAAGGATTGGTTTAGTATATTAGGAGAGAGGAAGGAGGAGATGGGAAAAGATATGGAGCGAGGATCTGGATAAAAGAAAAGGAGAAGTAAAAATTTGGAAAGAAAAAGAGAAAGTAAAAAGAACAAAAGAGGAATATAGAGGAAAATAGGATAAGAAAAAGAAATAGGAACAGAGAAGGTAAAAAGCGATGAAAGCGGAAGTGAAAGTCGTAAATGGTAAGAGAACGAATAGTTAGGTGGAGTAAATAGGAGTTGGTGATAGGAAAAGAGAGAATATATAAGGTGAGAGAAGCGTGAAAGAGAAGAGCGAGGGAGGATGTAAAAATATAAGGTAGATCAGGGAAATGTGGATGGATGCGTGAGGTTAAGGAAATAAATATTGTAAACCAAGTTGTAACCCTTCTTGGCATCATACTGTATGCTTGAAGTGCAATAAATGTCTATCTATGTATATCCCAGCAAACGAAAATGGATTGAAATAGACAGAAATAGATTCGTTTTGTTCGTGTTAAATTCAGATTCTGATCTTTTGAATCCATTTCTATCCAATTAAAGTTTCTGATTTTTTAAAAATCCATTTTAATCCATATGAAAGGATGAAAAGACAGAGCGATTCTTATTCTTTTCAATAAAAAAAAATATGCAGACCATTAATTCATTTTAATTATGCGGGATTAAAACAAAATAATTTCTATATTTTAAAAAAAAGTTACTCGGGTCATACAATTCATTTTAATTCATGACATAGGATTGAAATGATGTAAATGCTATTTCTTCAATCTATATTTTGATCAAATGAATTAAAATGGATTAAAATTTTCAATTCATTTCAATCCATTTTCGTTTGCTGGGATATTTTCAATTCAATAACGCTCAATATAATATTTTACATTTTTAATAAATCTATTACTGTTTACGTCTAAAGATTCCTTTGACATTAAAAATTTTTTTGTTATAAATTTGGTAATTTTTCTGGATACAATTTGATGCGCGAGCTTAAATCTTCTAACCTATTCGTGTGATGCTTTGAAATCTCATAGGTTTTCTAGTCGTTGCGCTTGCAAAGTCCATCGTGTAATATCGATAGATAATTGTTCCCTTACGAACGACTTCGGTAAATTTGTCTAATGTGTATGCTGAAATTTGTCTCAACAATGTAATCCCGAAAAGCGCATCGTTCCCCACCGAATAACAGCCGGAAGACGTCCCGCGAACGTAACGGAGCTGTGTGCCGCTTTTTTAAACGGTACAATCACGTAACTGCTCGCCAGCACCGAAGCCGAACAAGCATGCACGAACCCCACCGAACGTTCACCCGTCGGCACCCCCACCGTACAAGGAAAGGGATGCATGATTCGGCGAACGAACGAGTATCGGCCAAGACCCCGAACGATTTTTTCCGGATAAAAAGCCGTGGCTCGTGAACGGAAAAATCATTTCGCTCGCCAGCAATCCTGAGTCACGAATCGCTGAGTCTACAATTCCGAGCGTGGAGCAGAGCTCCAGTGACCAAGTGTTCTCGGTAGCCTAATCGCTGCTTTTCTAGATTCCTAGAACGCTAGACGACAAAAACCAAGGGGTTGAGTGTTCTCCACCTCTGCCGAGCGTTCTCGGCCGTCCACCAGCCGACCGACACATCCTTGGAGCCTTCAACGGAAGCCTTCTCCGTCTCCGCCGAACAGACTCGAATCGCGCCCGCGCCACTTGACATATTCACGCCTCGTGATCGCAATCGCACGCGCCATTAATGCGCACAATTCGCGACCATCCATCGCGGCCGAAGACTTACGCCCGCACCCGGCGACACGCCGAGAATTAGGCCGGCCCATCGATCACCGATCGATTCCGGCTCCCGATACCTGGCGCTGCTCTGCGGACCGCCTCGATGCCGTACTAATACTTGTAAGAAATAAGGCAGTGGAACTATTCTGATTAGCAGGAGCAGTGTGTGGCTGCGCAGCCTGAGTGACAGGTCTGTGGGAAAAGGAGAGAGAACGAAGGGTCCCGAGTTCGAATCCCGGTCGGCTCCGTTAATTTTTCCATGCCTTACATACTCTATAAAATCCGCCGATTGTAAACACGGCCCGTTACTGTACATATCATCGTTTTACGCCGTCTTATGTAATATAATTATTTCGTGTTATCGTAATTAGTGTAATCATCCCGCGCCGTTTTCGGTCAATGTAATATAGTCGTCACACGCCGCTTGCTATTATTGTAATCTAGTCATTGTACGACGCTTTCTATCATTGTAATATAATCGCTTCGCGCCGTTTTCGGTTATTGTAATCTAGTCACTACACGACGCTTTCTGACATTGTAATATGATTGTTTCGCGCCGTTTTTGGTCATTGTAATAGTCACCGCACCGCGTTTTGTGATACATAATCTGGCTAGCTTCTTTCTTTTCCATGACGCTTTCGATCCTTGGCCACGATCCACGAGCTAAACCGCGCAATCGAAAACCTTTTATTTTAATTTTTCCTTTCTACTACCACCTACATTAATTTGCTTTTCCCATCATCGCAATTGTCTTGTTGATATTACTTTTCGAAATCTTGATTTCACAGAATTGTTCTTGATTTTAACTCATCACTTTTCCAATGTTCAACTGCTGCTCTTTTATATTCTCCTGAAATATCATCGACGTCAAAACATTTTTTTTACGTGGCATGCGTAATTTTGTTCTTCATCTACAAGTTCTACTTCTTCTGCTTCTGGTATGTCAAATGAATTGAAAAATCCAATGATTTTTCCTCTTCAATTTCACATCGGTCTTCATATATTTCTTTTAACATATCTTTCAATTTTTCCTCCATTATAAATTTCTCTGACGTAATAGGACTTTCTGGGAAGTCCAAAGCACTAACCCGACCCGAGCAGCACAAATTAGTTGGCCAACCGTTATCTAACGTTGGTCAACCATTGGTTAACCATTGCCCAACTAATTTGTGTTGCTCGGGCGAGTAGCATAAAAACATTGATCTTATATTGGATCTATGTCGATTACCCAATGATCTTATATCAGCCCGATGTTTTGAAATGACAATGAACCGATTGGCGGCGTCACGCTGGTTTACCGATGGCCAATGGTTGGTGAAATGTTGGATTTTACATTTAACCAATATTATACCAACAACTGAAAAATGATCCAATCGCATAAAAACATTGATTGAATATCGGGCGTATGTTGATTGTTTAAATTCTGGTCCAATGTTGCCAAGTAATAATGAACTAACATTGATTGCAAGGTCTTGCGCACAATGGAGGAAATATTAGGAACAGAAATAAATATTAAATATTATATTTGTCCTTAATACGATTGCAAACTTATTTAGAATCGTAGAAGCGATTGTCGCGACAGTAAATCAGAAGCGTCAATTATTAGTTCCTAATTATTAGTTCCTAGTGATTCTAAATGAATTTGTAATTATAGACAAGGTATAAATATTTAATATTTATTCACGCTCCTAATATTTTTTCCATTGTGCGTAGAACTTTATAATACATGTATAATTTTTAGCTAATATTAATTTGGGAGTATCCCGATTGACCATGTCTCGATTGGACCACCAATCACAGAGGCCTAGAGTGGCTTAGAGGCTTTCCATTGTTCATTTTAATTCACTTTGAAATAAAAAATAATTACTACAGTAAATTGAAAAATAACATATTAATGAAGTTTCTTAAATGATTTTTCCTTTGATATTATATCTTTATTACGATAATGAGATCTTATTTAATATTATTTTGAGAAAAATTATTGGTTATCCAACTTCGATTAAACATCGTTCAAATGTTGGTATTATGTCGTTAATCGATTAATAATGTATACACTTAAATAGTTAAAAATACTGCTGGTTATTTTAAAATAGTTTAAAATATACAAGGAAGCACAGCAATTTCTTATAAAATAAATAAATAAATAGCCTGTCTATTGATTCATTGGGTTCACGTAGCATTTTAATAATGTCGATCCAACATTGTTTTCCCAACTGCCGATGTTTCCGATTTAAAACCAACCGTTGGTCAACTAATATGTGCTGTTCGGGTAAATACTGCGGATAGTATTATTACATTTCGTAGATTAAACCGCGTTATTTTCTAGAAATTGTAAATATTATTTATATCTTCTATTTTTAATATAATAATAATTAAAGTAGAGAAAGAGAGAGAGAGAGAGAGAGAGAGAGAGAGAGAGAAAGAGAAAGAAAGAGAGAAAAAAGTTCTTTATTGTCTATTTTATAATAAAAACCTTTTTGTTAGTTCTCCTTGAAGGAAATCCATTACACAAGAGAAAAGAACAATCTTGCACAATATACAAATGATGTTTTACTATCTGCAAGTATTTTAAAAATATTATAAAAATTAATAGACTGTTTTATCAAATTTTAATAGTTAAATGAAACGTATACAGCTAACTATTTCAATTTTAAAAAACTATAAAATAAAAATTGTAAAACAAAAATAAACAACAATAAAAATTTAAAAAATTGACACTTATTAAGCCTCACTCATGATAGTACTATTGATCGATACTGCTAATTGTAACGAACTGCTGCAACTATTTACGCCTTTATACTCATGTTAGTGTCAACAACGTACGCCGACGTATGTCAGCAAAACTGTGCGTTAGCAAATTTTTGCATAGCGTTGCATTGATAAAATGCAATCTTATTCGTTGTCGGATACTGGAGCATCACGTCCTTGAGATAGAACAGGAGATACATAAATTATTGGAATGTTTTTTTTACATTTACAACATTTGAGAGAAAACTACGCAAAAAACAAAAATTATTGAATAAATGCATTAAATTATTAATAATGAAATAAATACTTTTGGTCTCTGAGAAGCACTAATTTGTGTACTTCTATTTCAACAAATGACAGTACGTGTAAAGTTGTTGCTACTGCATATGCTACTGCACACATGAGCAAATCTATTTCCTCTGTTCCTGCATTAATAAGCGTTGCAATAAGATGTATCGATAAGATGCGATGTATTATCAATATTCATTGAACACTGCAATTAGCTGCTCTATGATCAAAATGAAATGCACGATATTTCTAAAAATAATAATTTTTTATCCATACTTTATTTTTAGTTGTCCAAAGTATTTTGTACATTCTTTTATATATCATGAGAAATATTTGACTGGTTTTAGCAGTTTAACCAAACCACTATTATTATTATTATTAGCAAAAGATTATTATAAAAAAGCTCTTATTTCAATAGTTGCTGCTGTACTGATACTATACTAATGAACCGTATTGTATTTGCCTTCAATGCTATCTCGCGCAACCAACGCGGTATGAGACTAATACGTATAGAACGCGTATATGGAAGTGTTTCTCGTTAATATTACAAAAATGATTTGTCGGAACATGATTATATCTTACATCATTGTTTTTAGCGTAAAATTCTCTTTAATTTTTATTACTATAAAAATTTTTGAAAATTAGAAGTGAGGGTAAGTATAAACAAATAATTAAAAAAAAATTTTTTTTAATTATAGTTATTATGTACGCTTGGAACCATTCAACTTTTATTTAAAACATTTTTTTCTATCTCTCATAGTTTCGACGATATTCACTCTGAAAGAAAAAACCGATTTTTTTTAACTTGCGACTCAGCACGTATAAAAAAAACATATCTCTTATTTTTGTCCATATTTTAACATATCCATATCCCTCATTTAAATCGGAGGAGGTTAGTTGGTTGTGTGTTCCATTGTAAGATTAATTATTATTTATATTTGATTAATTAATTTATATTTGACTTTTATATTTGATTAATTTTTGATTATTGAATTAACAAGCGCGTGTAATAACATAGTTTATTAAATTAAAGTGTTGTAAGTTTTAGTATCAGATCCACAAAAAGTTTTTTCATTTTTCGAGCATCAAATTTTAAGCTTAAAATTTTTCTTATGGCAGGTGTAATCTAGTAGATTCTTCATTAAGCTGTTAACAAGTTTTGACGTGAGTTAGAGTTAATCAGTACCTCCAATTCTTCGTCGTTAATGAGAAGATCAGGAATTGCCTTCAAATGTTTCATCATCAGAAGAAAACTTTTTGAATTAGTTTTGTGCTGTACGATCACTAACTGTGTTCTCTCCAAGTACCTTGTAAATGATTTGAGAAGCCTGTGCCACTTTGAACTCACAATAGACAATTCGACAGACAGGCATGAATAATCTTCGAAGTGCCTGTCATTGTCATGCTGATATCAGATCTCTAGATACACTGATTTACCATTCACTATATATCTATCATTAGGTCTTGTATTTTCTAATGAGCGACACATGCAGTATTCACGTAAAAAGCTCGTTTAAATTTACAACTCATAAAAACAAAAAAACTTTTTTGGATGCCTGATTTTCTTTCATTATTTATATATTTTTATAATTTATCATACTTATTAAATTTACAGATATTTCTTCCCAAATTTGAAAAATTTACTTCTAAAGACTTCTGAAAATAATAATTTTTTAAGGTAAAAACTGTCTAATTTTTAAAATATAATATATTTTTATTTACTATATTTTTAATACACAGTTTTCTAATACGAGCTATCAGTTGTTTTGTTTTAATAAAAATACTTAAATTTAGAAGTTTAAATGTCTTTATACGTATGTCTTTTAACGTATGACCAATTATAATTATAAATATATTAAATACAATATCAGTCAAACAGCTATCGTAACCTTTTTGCACCATTCTTTGTCTAGATTTTGAATAACATTTTCGCGTATTTATGGTTCAGTGTTAGTCTCGTCAATACTATGTCGAATTTCTATTTTGAGTTTGTCAATGGTTTGTGGATTATTGGTGTACACTTCACTTCTTTTGGTGGATTATTGACATACACTTCTTTCACGTAGCTCCAAAGAAAATAATTAGCGGCGTCAAATAAAACTTGACGACTAATTGATATGACCGTTTCATGAAGGAATTCTGCATCAGAACTTTGATTGTAATAAAGTCATCGTTTCTCCTGTAAAGTATGTCGCATCTTGTTGAAACATATCATCCGAATTCATATTATTCAATTCTGGCCATAAAAAGTTTATCATTGCGATAACATTCACTATTCGTCGTAAATACTTAGCTGTTTTTATTTTAAAAAGTTTCATTTTAAAAAAAGTGCATATTTTCAGCTGAATGATCTGAACGAGCACGCACAAGCATTTCTATAATTTATACATACAAATCCAGTTTTTTCAAATTTATTATAATTTATTTACTATATCAAGAATTGTTTTGGGTAAATATATGGACCAAAAAAATCAGCGGATAAATCACGAATTTTGAAACGTATTTTTTATAGAACACGAATTTCCGTAACAAGTTTTAATGATATAAACATGTTGTTCTATTGTGTAACATTTCACGATTAATGATAAAAATAAAACACAATCATCTGCGTCTGCTCTTATGTAATATGACTTCAATATGTTTGTTGAGCCCTACATTTCGAAAAAATAGGCCAGAAAATGTGGTAAATATGGCTCCAGACGAAGGCCCACAAAAAAAATCTAACGCGCCAAAAATGAAACCTCACGGGTGGTGTGAAAGTCCATGTTATTTATAATTTTTTTATATGTCAAAAATTCAGCAGAATATTGCTTCTTATAGAAAAATACAATAACGCGATTGTTCTATAAGAATTATATTTATAAAGTATTATTTATAAAATAGTATTTTTTCGCACTCTACAGCATTTATAGTATTCTATAAGAATAGCATTTTACATATAATTTTTTTTTTTACGCGATAGATATGTTCCGGATAATAAGAAATCGCGTAAAAAGAATTTCGTTTTTCAGTTGAAAAGAGAATTTGAAATTTGAAAGTGTGTAAAGAACGTTGTATAAAAATAAAAACGCGCAAAAATAAACTGCGTTTAAGAAGAGAGTTATATAAAAGTTAAATATATTAATTAAGCATACATAACTTCTATAAAATGATATATGCCATTTAAGTCATACATTAGAACTTGACTTTACATCATAGTCGGGCATTCTGTACGCACGGTCGACCCAAACAGCTATCATCTATGGAACGTTGAGTTGATTACAGTTGCAGTAACTTATCTCTCATGATAAAACGTAACATACAATCATTATGATTCACCCTGTATA
>JANQDE010000140.1:71131-102377 GCA_037157785.1 Cephalotes varians
CACACGCACACGCACACGCACACGCACACGCACACGCACACGCACACGCACACGCACACGCACACGCACACGCACAATCTCACACACACAAAATCGCACACACACTCACACACACAAGGGATCAGATTTATGCCACTTCCATGCAGTTGATCCTGGATAACGCTAAGTGTATGAAATTTCGGCATTTGAGCGGGCCGCTATCTTGAATGGGGATATCGTAACGACTTAAAATTTTAGGAGTGTGTTTGTATCAAAAGACCTTTCAAATCAGCTCCCACTCGACCCTTAGTCCAATTTAAAATTTTCATCCTCCTTTTACTCCTCCGTACTTGGGGGTGAGGGATGATCCGTATTCATGTCAAGGGGTAGCTTTTTTGGTGAAAATCAAAATACGTATTTTACCGTTTTTTGGTATTTTCATTTTTACAAAAGTTATTTAGGGGTTTCCACATTTTTGGTAAACCCTGTATATCATTGGAAAAATCACGCTTTTGATAGAGTCCATCCAGCTATGCAACATTTCGCTTAAACGGTGTATTTAGAGGATGTTGTGCTCAAAAGAAATTATATAACGCTTTTTCAAAAAATCTATTTACAAATTAGTAACAAAAATTCTACATCAAATATTCATATGATTTATGTCATAGCAAATCTTTTTGTTATAAATGGTTTTTCGAACATTACTTTTAGTTTTTCCTTTTTTCTTTTTTTCCTTTATTCTCTTTTTTCTCTAACATATTTTTCTTTTTCTTTTATCTTTTATCTTTTTCATTTTTTCTTCTTACTTCTAATTTTTGTTTTGCTTTTATTTTTGAATTATTTTTGAATGAATATTTTATATTTGAAAATGAAATGAAACGTTTTATTAATTATTTCGCTTAAAATGAAATGTTCTATTAAAAAAATATTTTCTAATCAAAACTTATGCCAATTGATTTTACTAATAAAGATTTCCCGTTTGATATCTTTCATGAAGCAAAAATTCAACTAATTTTCCAAAAACCTAAATAGCTATACGTGCGATTGTGAAAGAGTTGCGCATCTGCTCTCTGTGCCAAAGATCCAGGTTCAAATTTAGAACATATCAAATTTGATTGCCACTTCTCGGAAGGTATTGGTATACCACCGAGAATATATTTGTCACATAACAATCGATAGTCAGTGCTTCTGGCGGCTGGAAAGGATTTTATGAACTAATCACTCATAAATCTGAAATAAAAAACGGATTAAAGAAACGAATACAGACCTTAGATGGCTTGTAGACTATCGCCCTATGCTCTACATAGGAGATAAAAGACATATTCATTCAAATAGCTATACAGTATGTTCGAAAAAAGAGATCTAGCATTTATAAATAATGCAGCAGGTAGAAAATACACACTATACTTAGTGAAAAAACCTTAGTAAACATTGGTTAAAAATTAACCGTTTCTGAAATATAAACAATTTTGAGATATAAACGAATTAGATAAGACGTCCGCCCCGGAAAGGTAAGGAGATTCCAGGTTCAAACCTTGACTGAGGTAATTTTTCGCAATAAAATTTTTTTTAATTTTTAAGATGTAAGTTAGCATTACATATAATCATGAATATTTATGATATTTTCGATTAGTTCCGGTTTAGGATTGCGTTGAAAGTATACGATACGCAGTTCGAACTGAAAAGGATTAAATTTGTATATATAAATTCAAATTTATATATATAAATATATATTATATATTATTGACCAGTCAAGATCCAACCTTAATCGTTGGCCCTTTTTCTTCGTCTAATTGTGTGATTTACTTACGCGGTCTTATTGAATTTATTGTTTATAAACAATTTTGTATGTTAGTATCAAGACTGACTTATTTTGTACGTGTCGCGTGCGATAAAAAGAAGATAATCTGTCAAAATTTTTACTTCAATGTTTACAAAAAGCGTTCCACATATCTTCCTTCCATTTCTTTATACGTTTGATATACGGTTCTTTATACATCTTCTTCTTATAGAGTCGCAAATTCTTTCGAAAAGTCTAGATTTTTGTCGGATTATTTGAGCACGTTGGATTCGGTCACGCAATTTTTTTTTTAAAGTCATTTATTGGCAAAGATCGTGCTTTTCAAATATCTTCATAAAAAAAATCTAAGAAATTTAAAGCAAAGAATCGAGACCATGCAATTGCTCAAATCCACCTTTAATTAAACATCATGTTTAGGTGCTTCCTTACATTACGCACAAAATGAATTGGAGTCTTATGTATCACAAGTATATGCATGATGATAATTTCTCAGCTAAAAGCAGACTCTAAGATCTGAGGAAATGTATTCACAAAAAAATAGATAAGATAATATAGAGATAAGTAGATAGATAGATATTTTATTTCACTTCGAGCATACATGATTGATGCCAAGAAGGGACTTGGTTTACAATTGATTCCTTAACCTCATTCATCCTTCCATACTTCCCTGATCTATCTTATCCTTTTTACATCTTCCCTCTCTTTTCTCTTTTCTCTTTCACGCTTCTCTCGCCTCCCCCACTCTCTTTCTTCCTACCCTTTGGATCCCATTTTCTCCTCATTCACCTACCTTTTCCTACCTCTCTCCATTGATTTAAAACTAATTCTCCCCTCTAGTCCTGACCTCTTTTGTTCTTTTTATCTTCTCCTTTTCTTTCCAAATTCTTACTAACACTTTTCCTTTCCTTGCATCCAAATCCTCGTTCCATATTTTTTCCCACACCTCTTCCTTCCTTGACCCTAATACACTAAACCAATCTCTTACTTCCCTACAATCCTCTATATAATGCTTAAAACAATCCCTATCTTTATTACAGAAACTACATCTTCTCTCCCCTTCCTCTTTCCAATATTTATTCCACTCTTCCATGTTTCCGCATCTTAGTCTCTGGTTAGCGCTCTTACTCGTTTTCCTTGATCTGTTTTTTCTAAATTTTAATTCTCTTAAGATATCTTGGTATGTTTCCTTCTGCTAATATCTCTTTATACCTTCTGTTATATTTCACTTCTAATATTTTATTGTATTTCTCTGCTCTTGCAATGTTTCTTTCCCTCTTGATTAACTATTTCACTATATTCCCTATCTCTCTCTCTATTCCCTCTCTCATCTTCCTCTTTTTCTTTCCAACACAATTCCACTAAACTTCCCTCTCTATTTTTAATCCTTTTCTCGAATCTTTTTACTCTAATTCCCCATCCTATCTTCAGTTTATCCATTCCTAATTCCCTGGTTATCACATATTTAGGTGTACAATAGTCTAATCTAAATATCCACCTCACATAGTCCATCATAATTTTTTCTAATTCTTCCCTTTTTATCCCTCCCCATAGTTCCACTCTGTAACTAATTATACTCTGTACTAAATACTTAAATAGGTTCCATCTTCTTATCAGATCATTCCTGCACATTCTCTCTCCTAAACCCCATACTTTCCTGACGACTATCCTACCTTTATTTACTAACTCTTTAATATGTTCCTTATTATTACCTTTCCTATTAAACATGAATCCTAAATACTTGAAAGTCTGCACTTCCTCTATCTTTTCATCTTTCCATTTCCATATTTCCATTTTTTCATTGTTACCTCTATTAAAAACTAGAATCTTAGATTTTCCCACATTCAGTTCTAATTTCCTCATTCTTAAAAATTTCCTAAACGGTCATATCATATTCTCTAAAGCTTCCTTGTTCTTTGCTAACAATACAATATCGTCCGCGTATGCTAAATTCTATATTCGTCCTCTACCTATCTCTTCTTATTTCTCTATCATTTAGCATCTCATCTATCCCTGCCATATCCAAATTAAATAACAGTGGACTCAAAGCACATTCCTGCCTTACTCCTTTTCTCGTCTTGAAGCTTCTCGACAATCCGTTGTTCGTCCTTATAGTTATTTCTGTTCTTTCATAAATTCTTTCAATTCTTCTCAGCAGCCCTTCTTCTATCCCTTTTTCTTCAAGAATCTTCCATAGAATATCTCTGTCTATATTATCAAATGCCGCTCTGAGATCCGCAAAAAATGAATAGACCTTTCTTTCTTTCCCTTCCAAATTTCTTCCTCTCTGCACCAAATGGCTCAATACATATATGTTGTCTAGCGTTGACTTTCCTTTTCTGAAACCTGCTTGTGTTTCCGGTAACAATCTCCTCCTTTCCGTTTCTTCTTCCAACCTTCTTCTGATTACCTCCACCAATATTTTATATGCTGTGCACAAGAGGGAGATACTTCTATAATTCTATAATAACTAGGTACGTTCTTATCCCCTCTCTTATACAATGATACCACTATACTTTTTCTCCAGTCCTCTGGGATTTCATTTTTATTCCAAACCTACTTCAATAACGTCACCAGGTTACTTCTCAAATCCTTTCCTGCATATATCCACGCTTCCATCGGAATTCCATCTATTCCTACTGCTTTCCTTTTCTTCATTCTTTTCACTACTTCCCAAATTTCTTTATCTTGGATGTCTTCACCCTCTTTTTCTCTCCACTCCCTTTCCTGTACCATCTCTTTCTCTTCTCCCTCAGTTTCTGTTCCTCCTAGTAGCTCCTTAAAGTGCTCCCTCCATACTCCTTCTTCTATCTCGTTCTCCTTCACTGTCTTCCTCCCTTTCTTTCTGTTTATATATCTCCATCTTTGTCTCCTTCCTAATCTCCCTTAGCCCTTTCTCCTTCTTTTCCCTTTTCTCTTTCTGCTTCTCCTTCAAGAATTTTCTTAACTTTCCTTTTTCTTCTAGGTACTCTTTTCTTCCTACCTTTCCTCTCCTGCGCAGAAATATCTATGCATCTTCCTTTTTATTCTCGTATAGTCTCTGTTCCACCAATCCTTGAATCCAATCTTCTTTCTTCTTATCCTTATTTTCTTCCTTACCATCGCGCCCAATACCATCTTTTTTATCCATTGCCATCTTTCTTCGATTGATCCTTCCTCCTGTTCAAACTCCTGCACCAATACCTCCGTTTTTTCTCTATACTCTTTGATCGCCTCTTCATTCCATACTATTATTTCTTTTATCTTAGCTCTTCTTTCTCCCGTTTTCTCCATTCTTCTTTCTTCTTTCTTCTCTTCCTCTGTTCTCCTTATCCTTAATTGCAAAGGCAGATGGTTTGAGTCCATCCTCTCTAAAATCTTAAAATCTATTATTTTATTGCACGCAGTCTCATTTGCTATCACAAAATCTATCACAGTGTTTCCTCTCGCACCTATATAAACGTAAAATTTCCATCCCAATCACCTTCACACGTTCCATTCAACACATACCATCCTTTCTTCCTAATCCATTCAATCAAATTCCTGCCTCCATTTCCTATTATCTTATCCTTCGATTTTCTTTCTATATCTAATTCCTTTATGCTTCCTAGTCCTTCTATCCTTAAATTAAAATCTCTCCCTACCACTATGTTAACATTTTCGCTTTCCTCTATTCCTAACGTTATTTCCTCTAATCTCTGCTCCATATCTTTCCATGTTTTCCTATTGTATATCGATATTATTATCCATTTCTCTTTCTTCACAACAATTTCCGATTATTATTTCTTCCTCTCCTCTAGTTTCCTTTAGTTTATCCCCTTCCTCTCCCCAATCTTTCCTTTTGCCTATTAACATTCCCCCCCCCCCAATTGCCCTTCCTCTTTTCTTTTCCTTTCTAGCCAACCAACCTTCCCATACACGCGAGTTTGGAAGTCATCCTTTTATTCCTTCCCAACTTTTCTCCTCCAACGTCTCACTCAGGCTTATGAAGTCGTATTTACTTATAAAATCCCAAAACTCTTCATCCTTTTTTCCTCCCGCTACGTTCCAAAATACAAAACTCCTACTTTCCCTTTCTTTTTCTATTTTTTCCCACTCTTCTAACTTTCTTCCCTTCCTTTCTTGGCTTACTCGAAATCCTGCTCCCTCCTTTCCTCATTCCTTACCTCTATTCCTTTATCCTCCTTTGTTCTCTCCTCCTTTTCTATTTCCTCCCAAGTTACCCATTTCCCTCTATATCTTGCTCTCCCTCTGCCTATCTTTATTTCCATCCCTTTGCTTCTTTTCTCCTTTGCTCACCTACTTAACTTTTCCTGAACCTTTCTTTCTTCGAAACTCAGGTCATTCTCTATAAATAGACTGTCTCCTTTCAGTTTGTTTTTCCTTTTCATTATTTCTCTTTTTTCTTCCTCACTTTCCATTTTTACAATTATTGCTGGCCCACTCTTCCTTACTTCGTTTATCCTACAGTCTACCTTCTTTTTTATTAATTCTTTCACCCATTCTACCCTTTTATCCTTTTCCTTTTCTATATTTTCCGGCATTTTTATCCCTTTCAATATAACATTCTCTTTCCTCTCTTCTTTCCTTCTCTCCCACCCATTTCCTTATTTTCTCTACTTCTTTGTTACTTAACCTATCTTCACTCCAAATCGTGCTTGAGCTCTCGTATCCACTCCCTTCCCTACTTGAAAACACCCTCCTTTCACTCCTTACACTTCTTTCCTCGCTATTCTCCCTTTCTTCCCTTTCCTCATATTCTCTGAACCTTTCCTCTAACCTTTTCTCTACTTTCTCTCTACACTCCTTCTCTAACTCCTTCCATTCTTCCTTTAATTCTTCCCATTTCCTCTCTCACCCCTTTTCCCACCCATATTTTTATGCCCTTCTATCTATTCCTTACATGCCCTTACTTCTCCTCTTATTTCTCCTTTCTCCTTTTCCACTCTATCTTCTAACTCCTTGAACCTCTTTCTTAGTTCAGTCTTTAATTCCATCCTTATTTTCTCTAGCTTTTCTTCTCCCTCTTTATCCTTATCTAATCTAAAAGAAACTCTCTTTCCTCCTACTTTATCCTCTGTAACTAATTTACTCTGACGTCCTTCCTGTTTCATCTTTCCTACCTTAATCTCTTTCGCTCCTCCGCACGCACTTCCCGCGCTTTCACCTCTCTTACTCGACATAACCTCCAAACTTCCTTCCTCGTTATTCTCCTCTTTCTACTCACTTATCTCTTACCGCTATCTTTCCTTCCACTCTCACTTACTCTTTCCCTTTTTCTCTTCCTAATCTATCACTCACCCACTTAATATTTACTCTATTCGCTTTAATTCTCTTTCTAATTTATATTCACTCTCTACGCGACACTCTTCCACGCCATCTAACCAAGTCCCCCCAAAAAAAAAAAAAAGATAAGTAGCATGTGATGAGTAGCCGATTTGGGAAAATTATTAATTGAGTGCAATGAGATGATCCATAATATCTACCTATATTTTATGAACCGGTGTTGATAGTTTGTTTAAATAAATGCGTGAGACATTTTGTACTGCCCATACGTAATGTGGAAATTTGTAATTCTATTTCGCGTAAATGCAGGTTTTATCAATAAATGAAATGCAAGGTTCAAAATTCAGATTCAAAACACATTTTACAAATCACTGTAAAAATTTTATTCTTGTTTTATAATCCGATAGAATAAAGTGTTTGCACTCGCTATGGTATGGTACGGTATGGATAGAGTAACTGCTCATGAAGCGTTTTCCAGACAAAATTACAGATTCCTATGGCATCAGATATCCTTATTACGCTGGTTCGATCAACTATCTTCAAAATGTGATTTGCTGCATTGAGCACAGATCCAGCCTGCCAGAGTCTCAAGTTCCAAATGAGCCTGACAAAGACGTTAAGATTTTTAAGCAATGGAAAGATTTTTAAACAAGAGAAGAAACTCTTCGATTAAGAAATTTCGCGTAAAGTCGTTACGCAAAATGTATATTTGCCATTTTTTGGAGTAAAATGACATTTTTAGCACAATACTTCGTAACTGCGTAACTAGATCTGCTTTTGATTGCAATTGATTACCGGTGAAATCTTCTGTTATGGAGTACGAAAATTGAATAAGGACATTCAGAACGCAGAACGACATTCAGAAGTTTATAATTACTTAGATAAACATTGCATGCGATGTAGAAGTTAGTAGATCAATCACGATACGAACGTAAACAAATTGTTTATATCTCAAAAATTTATATATCTCAGAAGGTTGAGTCTTTTGATCCATGTTTACTAAGGTTCTTTTTATTCAATATGAAATATGTTTCATTGAATATGAAATATTATATAGATGTGTTGAACCTTTTTTCAAATATCTTATATAACTTCTACTGCGTGCAACATCTTCTAAAGATGCCATTCAAGCGAGATATTGCACAGATTTTGGATTTCACTAAGCGAGACTTCTCCAATGAAGGTATGCAGGATGTAACTAAAATAAAGGGACAAACTTTGCAGGCGAGCTCCCCATACTAAAACGTGAAAAAAATTTATATCCGCAAACCCACTGTTACTGAGCTCAAAATTAATGAAATTCGCTATTTATATTCGGAATAATTGCTTGTCAATTTTTCTGTAAGAATATTTAAAGGCCTCATGAAATTCTTCATGAAGTTCAAACAATAAAGGTATGCTAGACTAACGCGTCTTTGCTGCTTGTGAAACCATTCGCCCTGGGATCTCTAAAAGAGTGCAACAATCCATGATCCGACGTGTCCATGAGTCAAACGGGAAACCGCTTTGAATATTTGCTGGAATTAAGAATGTAATAAATAATATTAAATAATAATAAATATTGCTTTTTCATTTTCCATTAATAAACATTTATTTGAGCTGTATCTCAGTATCACTGATCATGGGTTTGTGGATGGATGTGAACCTTTTTTATGTTTTGAGGAGCTCACTACCGGAGTTGTCCCTTTATTTTAGTTACCTGTATAATATATCTATCAAAAATTACCTTTTTTTAAAAAGAAGTAAAAAAAGGTGCCAAGTACACGCTTTTTTCATAATCAAAACGGAACAATAATTTTATCTTTAAAAAAAGCTGTCGTATATATGTATGTGTATATATATATATATATATATATATACTTTCTATAAAAAAATATGATATTAGGAAATGGCGCCAAGTGGAATTTAAGAAAGAATTATGAATACAATATATTAAAAAATAAATACATAAAAATATAAACTATTAAAAAAATTAAAATATTTATTTAAAAAATAACAAATTTAATTAAAATAAAAAATATATATTAAAAAATACAAAAAAACTTGGCGCTGCTAGTATTTTAAGATATAGATATTATGACAGCTTTTTTGAAAGGTAAAATTATTGTATGTTTGTTTTGATTGTGAAAAAAACGTGTACTTGGCGCCTTTTTTTACCTTTTTTTAAAAAAAGTAATTTTTGATAGATATCATTTTTTTTATTAGTAATATATAAATTAATTAGATTTTGCTAAAAAGATTCCACCATCCTCTCCCGTCATATTTTCAGTATGCAGTATATGCTCTTTAATTAATTATGTTACAAAAATACAAAATATAAATGTTATATCATTTCTAGATCACGTTTTTCAAGTTCAAGCATCATGAACTTAAATCTTATTCTCTTCTCTATATATACTTGTATATAATGGTATTTTTCAATATTTACTATATAAAACTAAAAAGACTCATCAATTTCGAAATAACTTTTTTTATTACTTATTTTATCAAGAGACACGGTCAAATACTCAAGTAATACCAACAATTGCTTATCAATTTTCTGCAACAAAAATAATATAAATATCTCTAGCATTCCAAGACCATGTCTTTTTCTAATTTACGCATTGTTGGCTTCAATCCAATGTTAGGTTACCTTCTCTACATTTACTTGTTTAGTAAAAATATCAGCCATATAATTTAGTATATGTATATAAATGTTATTTGGGCTACGTTCCATTATTCATTGCGAGTATTTAATATCTACAGTGCGCGTTACATAAGCTATAGATTTTGAGCACTCGCAGTGAGTATCGGAACGCAATCTTGTAAGCACTGCTGTCAATCAGTGACGCTAGCGCATCTAACGTCTAAAAATCGAAACAGTACATCCCGGAGATCGATTTTTTTATTTCTACACTTTACATTATAATAACTTTTTTTCTACAGCACGTACAATAAAAATAAATATACTTTTATGATATAATTTGGGTATGCGCTATCGATTGAGCTTATTATCAACTCAATCGGCTCAGCCGTTATTGAGATCTGACAATCTCGGCTCGTCTCAACTTTTGATCTCGCGTAAAGATACACGGTTCGTCTTGCGCTACGTGTGAACTTGGCGCGAGACACCGTGTCTCTTGATATTGCGATTATCACTTCGTCCCTTGTTGAACACCTAATTTGAAATGAAAATTTGTATGTATTTGTGATTGATGTTCGATGATGTGATAATATGTAGTTCGATGATGTGGTAACATATAAGGTACGTTCCGTTTCACGCATATGCGCGCGTTCATCTATAGTATATGTGACGTATACTATAGATAAATGCGCGCATATGCGTGAAACGGAACGTACCTATAGTGATGATTGATTTAAATCATGTATGTAAATCGCATTCAAACGATGAAACAGATAAACAAATTTAAGATCTCCTATAAAAATATAAATTATTAATACCTCGTTTTAATTGCGTTAAAAATATTTTTTTAATTTTTATTGATATTCGAAATAAGCATTATTAACTTTTCGATAGTAAAAAAAGGTGTTTATGAAATTCTTTTCTTTTATTTTAAAACATTTGACATTTTACTTTTAAGGCTTCCATGAGTACTTACTTTAAAAGTGCTGAGAGGTTTCCGGGTTGTCTCTGTGTCTTGATCCATTGTTTGATGCCAACGTTTCGTGAACATTGCAGTTCACTTCATCAGGGCGAGAAGCAGAGGATCAGATTGCTGATGAAGTGAACTACAATGTTCACGAAACGTTGGCATCAGACAATGGATCAAGACATGGAGACTACTCGGAAACTTCTCAGCATTTGACATTTTCTATATTATTATTCGATTTTGAAGTTTATTGATTGTATTTGAGAGTATTTTGAAAAAAAATTGTTGTTTCTCTGTTTTTTAAAGGGATGCTAGCGCGACGAACGAACGTCGGTAATGTAGACATTTTTAATTCCAAATTTAAAATGTCGATAAATGTCGACTTTTTAATTCCGTTTTATATATATTTTTATATATAGTTTTATATATATTGCCTTTTTTTATATATTACCATTTTGTTTCAGGATAGAGTAAAGTATTAAGTGACGTATTAAATAGTAGTATTAGTATTATCTTAGGTGGCGTCGTCACGATCAGGTAAAGGTCACCTTGAATTTTTCGTATGGAACACCATACTTTTTATTTCACATTCTTGTAGCTGACGTTAAGATGTTTTCAAAACATTGGGTAGAAATCTTTTTTCCAAAAGAACTTTCCGAGTTATGGGATTCGAAATTATCGCCGGTATTAGCATTATCCAACCGTGTGGAGATTGCCCAATCGGATTTACTTTTAATTAAAGATAGTATTACTTGGATTTTATATTTTTAATTTGGTGCAGTTTTTTTCTTTGAGTACATATCACTTGGATTGAGTAAGATAAAGCAATTTTTGGATTTATAACTTGGCACCAATTATTGATATCAAATCTTTTATACAAATGATATCACTTGAGTTAGATATTTGGAAACAAACTTTTTAAAAATCATTAAAGCTAGTACTATTTTGGTTAGAAATAGGAAGACTTCAATAGAAACATAAAGATATTTCATTTTTTAGTTTGATTACATATAACTAGGATTAAGTTAGATGTGGCAATTTCCTAATATTTTTAAAGAAGAATTAAAACTATTACCATTTAGGTTAAAATTAAAAAGATTCTTTTCAATGGTGTTACAAAAACAAATACATACTGTATATGTAAGTATACACTTAAATTTTATTTTTTAAATAAAAGGTTATTTTTTAATTTAATTATTATTACTTTATAATTTGAAATTATTACTACATAGTACTGCCATAATACGTTATTATACTTGAAACATACAAATACAATTTGAATTAGGTTAGATGACAATTTAAAAATTCATGCAATTTCGGCAACTTTATCCTACGCAAAATTTCTCTTCGTCCGAAAAGATACAGTCAGTGATTAGTATAATTTCCTGCAATTATTTGTACATTTTTCTTGTTACTAGTAATTAAGTCTGGATAATCTATATACATAGTACACTTTGTGTTTCGAAATAAAAAGTTTCTTTCACAATACGTAAAAATCAATTCAATCGTTGTTTAATTTGTTATCTTTACGTAAAACATTTTCTTTTACCAAAAAAAAGAGAAATAATCTTATCTCTTTTGTATCTTATATGTTACGTCCAGACCCCAGGATAATTTTCTTTATTTTGAAAAGAATGGATTTGGGATAAGCAGGGTATGGAAGGACGTTTCAGATGTCTCTCTCGCAGGTCAACGCGCTATGGCGTAAGCCGCGAGTCGAACACACTTGTCTCAAGTCCCAGATACGGGTCAGTGTACCATGTGATTGCAGTGACGCCGTCTGGAACAGTGCGTTCGTCGGTCCTTTAAATTTTAGGTCAAGGAACTAAATCCATATGACTAGGGAACGGACCATGTGCGATCTTTTCGAGGGAAACAGAATGGTACGAGGGTATTTAAATTGAATAGAACTATTCAATTATAAAGAAAGCGTTTAATCTTATGATTAATACATTAAATACAATATCGCAAAATCTTCATTTTATATCTAAGAGTATAATCGATTTAGAGTAAGTGGGATTTTGTTTCTACAGTTTATTGTATTGGTTTGTATGTGTGTTGTATATATGGTTTATATGAGTATCACAGTGGAGGGTGAGTACGGAGAGGGAGTAGGGTGTTGTTAAGCTATTTCACGGATAGTGGCTGTCGAGAGAGGGAAGAGATTATGGAAGAAAAGAATAGGAACTTCATAAGGAAAGGGGGAAATGGAAAGAAAGACGAGAATAATTGTGTCTGGGTCCTGACTCGAGATGGTTGACCTGATTTCGAATAAATCGTCGGGCCTGATGGAATAAGAGCCGGGAGAAAGAGGAGTGGTGAGCTGCGGGAATTGGAGGATCAGGGTATCTAAGGATTGGTGAGGATTATAATAATAATAATACCTGGGTCGAGGAGGAGGGATAGGGATTTCGTCAATGAATTCCACGCTTGATGTCGTGGAATTCGCGGGAGAACTTGGGGGAGGTGGCTCTTCGGGAGAGTGGATTGGAGAGTAAGAGGGAGGGTGGATTGGAGAGTAAGAGGGAGGAAAAAAGGAACGAATAGATGGAGGAGGGGAATCTGGGAATATCCTAGAGGTTAGTGCGGAGTGAGGGGAATCGGGTTCTACAAGAGGGAGTGTGGGGGAACGTGGAGGTGAAGAAACTTGATTCGGAGAAGGTAATTGAGGAGGAAGAGAGGGAAGAGGAGATGGCACGTTTATACTAGAATTAGACTGATTATTGTCTCGGGGAAATAAATCGCAAAGGTATTCTGCGAAGGCCTCGTCCAGAAGGTGACGCGCAAGCCTGTTTCTCCGACGCCGGAGACATTTTATCGCTTATCGGCTGAAGATCGTAATAGGCAACGGTCGGTCGCTTACTACATATAAGCGCGCAAATTGGAATATCTACAGCCTCTTTAACAAGGAGTGAAAAAAAAGGAAGAGGGTGGATTATAATTATGAATCTATTGGGTATTAACAAGGGAGGAAAGTAGGCTGGGTGAATAAAAAGGGGTAAGAAGTTTGTCATATTGGTTAACCTCTAAGAGTTGGGAATAAGATCAAGTTCATTGGATGTTATCTATGAACTTTGGGAATAAAGATATGAGATCGAGTTCAACAGCAAAGCTAGTGACCTCGAAGGAAGGTTCGAGGTTCGCCGAGTTGGTGACTCTTTGCTTGGTGGATTAAGATTAGAGCATCGAATATTATCGATGAATTCAGGGAACATGAAGATACAAGAGTGAGTTCAGCAGCAGAGCTAGTGAACTTAGAGGAAAGATAAGGAGGATAGTTAAATAATTGAAAGAAAAAGCAAGAAAACGAAAGAGAGAGAGGTTTGTGAATTGAAACCGTTGCAGAGTCCTATATATATATATATATATATATATATATATATATATATATATAAAAGAAGGAATCCGCGATTTAAATATCATATACAGGGTGTCAGGGACTACCCGCCTTTACCCTTGTGTGCAGATAGAGGACGTTAAACTGAGTAGAAAAGTCCTCTACCATTTTGCAAATTTTGTAATAATTAACGAAATATTAATTTTTGAAGATTGCCGAAAAGAGGCATGTTCGGCCGGCCCATCGGCAAATGCAAGCGCTTGGCGAGATACGCCCGCCCCGTGTCGCCAGTTAAGACAAGAGTGGTGTGTGGGTCCGGCTAGTTAAGGCAAAAGTGGTGTGTGGGTCCGGCCAGTTAAGGCAAGAGTGGCGTGTGGGTCCGGCCAGTTAARGCAAGAGTGRCGTGTGGGTCYGGCCAGTTAAGGCAAGAGTGGCGTRTRGGTCCGGCCAGTTAAGGCGAATTTCATTCCAATTGGTCAGCTTGGGCAAAATATTCAATTGTATCAAACAATTCACAACAAATGTTCAAATTGTTGCCCTTCAACAGCCTGGCAATGTGTCAATCTGTTATAAACAGCTGAAACCGCATTCCGGTACGTTTCCGGCAGTATTAGTTCTATCTCTCGAGTTATTCTCCCTCTTAAATCATCTAAATCTTGAGGCTTGGTGTAAACTTTACTTTTCAAGTAACCCCACAAAAAAGTCAAGTGGGGTCAAGTCCGGAGACCGAGGTGGCCACTCAATATGACCTCTTCGCCCTATCCACCTGTCCTGAAAGACCTCATTCAAATATTGACGGACAATGACACCATAATGAGGTGGAGCTCCATCCTGTTGGAAATAAATTTCATCCATATTTCCACCAGCTATGTCTCGAATAGACAATACAATTTGTTCGCGAAGCATGACTGTGTATACCTGTGCTGTCAAATTGCCTTCAATGAAGAAAGGGCCAACTGGTCTACCATTAAGAATACCAGCCTATACGTTAACTTTTTGTGGATATTGGGTATGATTGTCTCTTTTCCAGTGAGGATTAACGTCATTCCAGTACCTACAATTGTGTCTWTTAMATTTCCAGTCAGTTCAAATGTTGCCTCATCAGAGAAAACAATATTATTAAGTAATAGAGGATCGTCGACAATCATCTCCATCATAAGATCACAAAATTCCGTCTATCAAAATTGTCTTCGGACAACTCTTGGCACAAATGGAGTTTGTATGGATGCCATTTATTCAATTTCAAAATTTTACTGACAGATGCATGACCGATTTCGTGTTCTTGTGCAATGCGATTGATGGAAATATGGGGATTTTCAACGAAAGACTGTAAAACATCTAATGCCTTATCATTATTTGTTGCTGTTTTACGTCTACCAGATCTTGAGCGGTTTTTAACGCTACCAATGTCCTCGAAACGTTGAATAGTACGGATTACAGTACTTTTAGAGATCCTATTATTTTCATTCCGAAAATTTTCATTAAGTAATCGCGTTACTGTTTTGTACCCTCTTTGTTGATCTCCCCATCCTCGCATCATTAATAGTGTTATTCGATCTTTTTCAAAAAGCTCCGCCATTCTTAATTAGAGCAAAGAAGAATTAATCAGGTAAGTGATAGGAAATTGATCTAAATAATTAAATAGAGAAAAATACTAATTATTAAGTGTTGGTCCAACTATTGATTTTGTTTATTTCAACCAGCACTAACAAAAAGCTCGTTGAGCAACTGAAAATCTAATAGATCAATTAATAATATTTACGAAAAATTTCTGGGCTATTGGAAACAAAAGTGAAGATGTTTGAGACAATCAATTGAAGCGCAATGGCTTCTTTTGTTACAGAAAAAATTTTTGGGGCTGTTTGTTTTCGTCCATGAGATAACTGCTGCTCGCTAAGAAGAAGACAGCACTGCATCAAAGATTAAAATGAGTAATCCGTATTGTTTGCTCAAGAGCTCGTACATTGGTGCCTGCGAGAGTGAGAGAATAAAGATCGGCTCCGCCAACGCTTTCGAGATTCCCGCTAATGCCTTCGGATCGCATCACGCATTCGAGCAACTTCTCGCGATCACCTTCGGGCAGTTTTCCGCCGTACCCTATTAGCATAACCGCTTGAAGCCGTACAACTTTGCTATTGGACATTTTTCTAAAATGCATTCTTACTGAAAATATTAGGGGAATCCGACACTTTTTGATTAATGTATTTTCTTTGAACCAATTAATTAGTCTCATTATTCCGCGCACAAAAGTATTAAGGTTATGATTACTGAAAACTAAATAATATTTTACAAGATATTTTACATTTTGTGTCAAAAAATTGTTAACTTCAAACCTTTATAACTCAAAAAGTACTTAAAGAAAAAATGTTTTATTATAATGTTTTGGAAAGCTCTCGAGATAAGCTATAAAAATATGCAATAAAATGTAGGGGGTTCCATTAAAAAAAATAAGGTTGACCTTGAATTGATTTTAAAGGACATGATCAAGATCAAAGTCAAGGTCATCATTGCTCCTCGCTTGAAACCATACAACTTTGCTATTGGACATTTTCTCCAAAATGTATTCTAACTGAAGATATTATATATAGATAGATAGGGGGGTCCGATACTTTTCGATGACTGTATATATATATATATATATATGTATACATAGGATGATGGGACTTATTAGTTGATATGGCACTTGAAGGTTGTTGATGGCTATAGTACATTCGAAGTGGTCTGGCTCGGAGATCCCTTGATTGTTTGTGGGTGATGTGTTTTGTTGTTGGAACCCTTCATATGGAACGGTTAATTTCACTTTCCGTTGTTCACTAAATCGGAACGAGAGTACAAACTCGAAGAAGCAACTCGTCACAGAAATAGAAAAGAAACGAGAGAGAATCTTACGATGTCGCGGCTTATGTAGGAATCCTTTCTTTCCTGTAGGATGTGCCACGTCGGTCGGTTAGGATTTTGGTTTGGGGATACACTTTTTAATTTTTTTCTCAGACTTGATTAGGAAGTTTGTTATGGAGTCGGCTCCACCTACAGTCCAAGTTTTGGTTTTACTATTGCCTATTGGCAAAGTAGATTGGAAATTGTTTACCCTGTCTGTTTTCTGTTTTAGGATTGGTCAAAATACGAAAGGTGTTGTCGAGGAAAAGGGGATGATTAGTAAGTGGAAGTTAGTTAGGATTTATTATCTCTGTGTCATGTGTAGATCTTTCTTATTTTTATAGCTTCTTAGAGTTATTGAGCGCAAGAAGATCCTGTTGTTGTTGATCGTGAAGCGATTGCGGTGTCGGATAGCGACAAACAAAAGCCCAGTTTTCGATCCTAAGGAGTTATCTTCTCGTTTTATCGATTTTTATACGTCTGCAACAGCTTAACTCGATAAGCGTTCTATATCAAATGATACTTTTAGTCACTTATTATTGGTTGCAACGTTCATATCTGTGCTTATTTTTTCTAGAGAGAGAATATCTTGTGATATTTGATTTTCTACGGATCAAGGCTCTGAGCTTTTTATTGCTTCCAAAATAACGCACCTCTCAATTGATATTTTTCTTAGGTGACTTTTATGAGTTTTCAAGAAGGAACGAATGAGTCCATCACTCAAAAAGGGGTCTTCGAATTATAAACAAATGGATCCCATTCGATTCTATCGCGTATATTCGAGAATCATGATGACAATCAGATTCTCCGACAATCTCCTTGAAAGAAAAGAATCTTGGAGTCCACAGGACGTAACATATAATCTTATATAATCACTTATATAATGTCAAATTTTGTTTACACAACCGATTGTAATACAGCTCTTGTTCTAGAACAGTAAGCATTTATCTCCGTTGAAATATTGTTATATTTCAATTGCTTATTATTGATCGTTTTATTTTCTTGTAAAAACTTTTCATTGATATGTGTTGTTATTGTATATTGCTTAATGTTAGGATTAATGTTAGGATTAATTACTTAACTTTTGGATTTCTTTTTTGCTTCTATAATATATTTTGGATTTCTGATGTGTCTGTTATGCCGACTATCTAAAATTTCAGAAAATATGCATTGTGACGGTTTGTCTTTCTCGCGCTCGGAAGTAGCACTCTGGGACAAAGTTCGAGAAAGCAAGAGACACCGGCTTGTTGGTTTGACAAGTTTAGATGATCTATTTATAATATTAACAAGTACCGCTTCCGCGGTGCGCTGGGTTGCTCACCCTGTTCGCAGGCGCACGCAGAGTCTTACGGACTAAACTTATTTACGGGCGTAACGCGTGACGTTCGAAGCGGACGCGTAGATAGTACCGACAGGTCGGTTACGGCTTAGCTTATCTCCTAGCGGCGGTTCGCAGGCGCGGTCGCGAATGGTGCCGGTAGTAGCGGACGCGCCGGTAACGAGTACGGTACGGCCTAACCTACGCGTGGTTCGACCCGGCGGTCTAAATAGCGGTCGACAGGAATAGCAGGTAACGGATTTACCATCGAGAGCGTTTAACGGAGAGGCTTCGTACACCGGGAGCGCCCGGCTGCGAGAGCTGCGGGAGCGCCCGCTCGTCGTATGACGAGAAGATCGGAAGCGCCCGATTGGGATAAGCATGGCAACGACCGAGAGCACCCGGCCGGGGATGTCCAGTATCCCGGGAGCGCCCGTTCTCTGTACTGAGGATAAATCGGGAGCGCCCGACTTCGAGAAGTGCGTCTTAGGAGTGGTCGTGTCAGGATCAAGATCGGGACAGGACTGAATGTCTAGAGCTTTCTCGCGCCGCTATTTATACCTCCACGGAGGGTGGCTGGTGGGAGCGTACTTGGGAGGGAGGTGCCCCTTCCCTAGGCTAGATCACGCGTTCCCTGCGTGAGGTCGCGGCGGCGAGCGCGTGAATCAGAAGTTTGGCGCATACGCGCCGGATTGCGGCGAGTGGACGACCAAGGCTAGTGACATGTCGTCACAGCATTTAAAATAAAAACGTTAAAAAAGCAACTTTTGATTTTACCAAAAATCGTAGTCTTTATTAACACGTACTATTTTTATGTTTTTCAGTAATGTATAGCATTAATTTCGCTGCTTATTTTTAATCGACCTTGTATTTAATAAAGAAAATCGTGATTTTGATTAATTTTGTTTCCATGTTTCTTATAAAAAATGTTTTTCAATTGAGACAGCATCTTTATAGTTTCTTTCGTTGTTAAGTTTTCAGAAGGAGTACATTTTATTTCTATTAAACCATTTTCATTTTCGTCAAAAGAAGTATGGATTGTTACAATTAATGAACTGGTTGCATAATCTAATTTTTTTTCTTAATTTTACAGCTAAATTTTAATTCACAATTTCCTGCATATTGCAATCATATTTCACAGCTGCGGTATCAATAGACGAAGGAAAGAAAATATTTTTAATAGCCATTGCATAAGACGTTACTGGTTTCATTCGATATATTACTCTGAAATTTGATCATTTCTTTTCTTAGTGATTGCATAATTCACAATCATTTTGCTCTCTCGTATCGCATTCAACTTTTTTCTACTTTCTCTAATTTTTAAATAATTTTTTAAAATAGTTTTGCTTTAATTGTTCGAATATGTCAAGTGAAATATTTGGTTCAAAAAGTTTAAAAAGTTTGTGCGAGTTATTTCATGATTTAATACATTAAACACCAACGTTTCATGAACATTGCAGTTTACTTCATCAGGACAAAGAGCAATCTGAGTTCTCTTTTCGAATTGTTCTTTTTCCTCCTAATTCTTTAATATACATTGAGATCGTAAAAGAAAGGAAGAAAAATAAGTTACGGGGAAGGTTGCTAAGAGAATCACTCGTGGCATTAGCAATAATAATTTTTCATATGTCACTCATGTTGTAGTTATTGTTTTTATTTAGGTTTTTGAGAGGTTGTTCCGTCTAGCACGGCATTATTAGTGTCCGCACTGTATTTCTGTTTCGAAGTGACTTCAATATATTTAAATAAACAAACACTGTTATCTCTGACTTAAAACTTATAATGTTTATTCAAAGGAAAGAACTTGAGGAAACAAAGTTCAGTCGTAACAAACTCAAATTATCACGTGAACCGCTGGGCAACGTCTAGAGGTAAAATACTATACGCCTTGAGTACTTTATGTATTTTCTTGCTATATCGTGTAACCGTTTCCGATCTCTGCGCTCTTCGACGATTGCACACAAACTGAACTGACAACAGCTCGGGCCAACACCGTTGCCTTCGGACTCATCGTCTATTGGTCCCTTTGATCGCGTTCGAACTACTAGATAGGTAGAAAAATAAGATGCTACATACTCGCATAATATGCCTTTGTTTGAAGGTCTACCGTCAGCAAACACATGCTGCTAAACGTGCCGACAAAAAACTGGGCTCGAGCTCGTGCTTCTTACTCATGTGTGCGTATGAATGTGTAAATGTATGTATGTGTGTATATTCGCTATTCGCTCGTTACACGAACTGTCATATGACGCTACACGACAGATGTATCTGTATCTCTAGAGCATCTCTATGTTTCTTTGGGATATATGAAGTAGTAGAAGCAACTGCAGGTGTTTTGTCAAGCAGTATTTGATGTCCTGACTTAATGTTGTGTTCTGATAATGCTGACTATGTGACGTGTTTCAACTTAATGGTGTTTATGTTTTTTCATACAAAGATTGACCATTCTTTTAGTTTCATTAAAATACATTTTTCTGCCCAAATAGGACAGAATATGTTATACAGTTTTGTTAAGTTGAGTGAGGATTTTTGATCCTTAGGATTTCTCAAGATTTTTCCTATTTTCTTTAGAGATTTTAAGACAGATGTTGAGTCTGTACAGAATTCTACCAATGTCGGTTGTATCTTTTATATATATATATATATATATAAATGGCAAAACTTTTATTTGTCTCATCTTGCGATTGCTGTGTGTCCAACTTATTTGTCTTACTTTTATGTATGTTGATTAGTCTATTTATATTTTTTCTTCGTATCATATTGTAAGATTAGTATCAAGTAGTTGAGTTCTGCTTGTAGATTTTTTTATCAGAGATGAATGTTCTTTGTACAAGTAAATTGATTGCTTACTATTTTTTGCGCTGGGTGATGGTGTGACTCTGCAGGTATCTGTATGAGTCAGTTTTCTGTGTATTTAATGACTTAAGGATATTGTCAGCCTTCTTGATGATATTTAGGATATCCAAAAAGAGAAATCGATTATGTTTTTCTGTGTCTATAAAGTGAATATTAGGATGTTGGGCATTGACTCGATTCTTGCAATTGTGGTCTATAATAACAATCTGTTCTTATGTCTTTTTAATTTTTTTGGTCTTCTAGAAGAAGAATATCTTTATTCCTTCAGCCAAATAACGTATACATATATGCAAAATACTTTTACACATAATATATACAGCCAAGAAGGGGACCTGTTTTACATAACATTGCACAAAAAAAAACCCACTCATCCATACTCTTACCTATTCCTATCCCTACATCTCCTATATTCTCATGTTGTCGTTTCCCATCCTCCACCTCACTTATCCTATCTTGCTCCTCCAATCTATCTTTCTTCATTCTTTTTTCTCTTTCCCTTCATAGTTTCTTAAGTATCTTCCCTTTATTCCCGTCTAACTCCTTCCCCCATAACCTTCCTAGTATTCATCTCCGTTTCCTAATTCTCTAAACCATTCTTTTGTTTTCTTACATTCACCTACATAGTGTTCCAGCGTCCTTCTCCTTCTTGCAAAACACACAACCCCAAATCTTCTAACCAATATTTATTTGCATTCTCTAAATTATCACATCTTAGTTTGACTAAAATCCTTATCTCCTCTCCCTTCTTAAATTCTTCCAAATTTCCTTCCTTTAAATACCGCGAGTAACTCTCTACAACTATTAAACTTTTATACTTCGGATTGTATCTCGATTTCATTATTCTCTCCTCTTCCTCCCTTCTCATTTTACACTTTACCTTTTCAATTATTTCTTTCTCTTTTTCTTCTCTATTCTATTCTATCCCCTCTTCCACTCTCGTTCCCCATCCTATCTTAATTAAGAATTTTTCTTTTTCTTCCCCGTATCTATCTTTCCACTCGTATTGTTTCTTTTCCATTCAACATTCTTTAGCGCACTTTTCAGCCTATCCTGATTTTCTCTTCAAATCTATTTGCTCTTATTCCCCATACCGCGTTTAATTTTAACAGTCCCAATTCCTTAGATATTAAATATCTTGATGTGCAGAAATTGGTAAAACTGCAGAAAAGGGGAGCAGCTTCCGATGACTTTGAGCTTGGCATATATTATCAAGGTCGTGGCCCCGAGTAAGATTCCGAAGGTTTTATCCGGCGGATATTGTTCGCAAAAAAGTTATGAACAAAAAAAGTTTTACAAATTATCCCTCATTTTTCGACACTATGTACATTAAAAGAGTAAATATGTTGTTTCTATGATAGAGCATTACATACCTACGTATCACCTTGACATATTATATTAATATACATCTTTGTTTTATAGAATTAGATGAAGCTAAAGTAGGAAAAAGGAAATATAATACCGGACGYCTGATTAGAGGACAATGGGTTTTCGGTGGAATTGAACGCAATTCCAACAAATGTTTTATTGTACCAGTGCCAAATCGTAGTACTGAAACTATTTTGCCATTATTAGAAAATTTGTCGCACCTGGTAGTATTTATACAGATAAATGGCGTGCCTACGATGTTTTGAGTGATGAAAACTATAGACATTTTTCTGTGAATCATTCGAGAAACTTTGTAGATTCACAAACTGGCGTTCATACTCAAAAAATATCGAAAGATTATAGAGAAAAATGTGATCGAATATTCCACGATACGGTACGCGAGATTACCATTATATACATTACCTTTCCGAATTTTTATTTAAAAAATTATACAATTACAATGAACGGATAGATGCTTTCTTTAAAATTATGAGTATTATATATGTATTAAATAGTTCAAGTATTAATTAAATATATGACAACATGTACATTTTTTTGTGTTGTAAGCGTATAGGCGGGGGGGGTTGCGCCCCCCGCAGGTGGAGGGCCCCCATTACACGCCCCCATTACACTCTGTATCAAGTATCTAAATAAATTCCATCTTCTCTTAAAATCATTCCTACAAATCCTTTCTCCTAAGCCCCAAACCTTTTTCTTTTATCCGGCGGTCATTGTTCGCAAAAAAGTTATGAACAAAAAAAGTTTCATAAACAAATTTTTTTTTCCGACAACATGTACATTTTTTTTATGTTGTAAGCGTATAGGCAGGGGGGGCTGCGCCCCCCCGCAGGTGGAGGGACTTCGCCCCTCCTCCCTGCTCCCCCCCTCGAGAAAAAATAGGTATGTACGTGTATCACGTAAATACTATTAACATGAAGCAACATGTAATCGGAAGTCATTGCCTATTTTTTCTCGAGGGGGGAGCAGGGAGGAGGGGCGAAGCCCCTCCACCTGCGGGGGGGGCGC
The DNA here is from genome assembly GCA_037157785.1 of Cephalotes varians. Taxonomy (NCBI): domain Eukaryota; kingdom Metazoa; phylum Arthropoda; class Insecta; order Hymenoptera; family Formicidae; genus Cephalotes; species Cephalotes varians. The sequence continues at coordinate 94,543 of JANQDE010000140.1, forward strand.
AGCCCCCCTGTCTATACGCTTACAACATAAAAAAAATGTACATGTTGTCGGAAAAAAAATTTGTTTATGAAACTTTTTTTGTTCATAACTTTTTTGCGAACAATGACCGCCGGATAAAACCTTCGGAATCTTATTCGGGGCCACGACCTTGACAATATATGTCAAGCTCAAGGTCATCGGAAGCTGCTCTCCTTTTCTGCAGTTTTACCCAGAAATTTATGCCAAACAATCCATCTTACATAATCGAACATTATCTTCTCTAATTCCATTTTTTTTCCCAACCCCATATTTCTACACCATATTCCATTACATATCCCATTACACTCTGTATCAAGTATCTAAATAAATTCCATCTTCTCTTAAAATCATTCCTACAAATCCTTTCTCCTAAGCCCCAAACCTTTTTCGCCGCCATTCTACCTTTTCTTACTAAATCCTTTACATGATCCTTATAATTACCGTTTTTATTTATAACTAAACCTAAGTATTTAAACTCATGTACTTCTTCTATTTCTTTCTTATTCCATACTCATCTTTCTTTCTTTTCCCGTCCTTTCCTATTAAATATCAACAGCTTAAATTTTTCCGTGTTTAACTCCATACCTCTATTTTTAAGGAATCTTTAACGTTAACATCATGTCCGTCATCGCTTCCCTATTTTTCGCCAACAATACTAAATCATCCGCATACACTAAGTTCCAAATTCTTCTGCTACCAATACCTACTCCTCCTATCCCTCTCTTTCCTCTAATTCCGCCATATACATATTAAACAGAAGTGGACTCATTACACACCCCTGCCTCACTCCTTTCGTTGTCTTGAAGCTTCTTGATAGTCCTTTCCCTGTTCGCACCGTTACTACCGTTTCTTCATAAATTTTCTCCACTCCTCTAACAAGTTCTTCCTTAACTTCTCCTCTTCGTAATTCTTCCCGTAACCTGTTCCTATCCACCTTGTCAAAAGCCGCCTTTAAATCCACAAAGAAAAGATATACCTTGCCATCCTCTCCTCCCTGCCTTTATTCCCTTTGCATCACATGATTCAATACATATATGTTATCCAAGGTAGATCTCCCCTTCCTGAAACCCGTTTGACTTTCGGGAATCAGATCCTTCCTCTCTGCTTCTGTCTCCATTCTATTTCTCAAAATCTCGGCGTATACCTTATATGCCGAACACAGCAAGGAAATGCCTCTATAATTATCGACTGCCTCCTTATCTCATCTTTTATACAGCGGCACTATGATACTCGTTTTCCAGTCATACGGTAATATTCCTTGCATCCAGACTGACTTTATCAAGTCTGCCAGCTCTTTTATTAATTCTTCATCTGCAAATTTCCATGCCTCCATGGGTATTCCATCTACTCCTGTCGCTTTTTTCACTTTTAGTTTCTTGATCGCATTTCTTACTTCTCCTATCCTGATCTCCTCTTCTATGACTCTTCCCATTTTCTCTGGACCCGCCTTCTTCCTTATCTCCATCTCTTCTCCTTCAAGTAATTCCATAAAGTGTCTCCTCCATTCCTTTCCTATATTGTTTTCATTCCATTTCCTTATTCCCCTTTTTTTGTTAATAAATTTCCAAACTTCTGCTTCTCTTTTCATGTTCCTCAGCTCTTCCTCTTCCTTTGTTCTTTTTTCCTTTTGTATCTCTTCTAACAAAGTCTTGAACTTCTTCCATTCTTCCACATATCTGTTTCTTCCTATCTTCCTTTTTCTCCATCTCCAATACACCTTTCTCATTTTTCTTTTGCTTTTTGTACTCTTCTGTCCCACCATCCCTGTCGCTAAGCTCCTTTTCTTTTATTCTTATCTTCTTCTTTATCACTGCTCCTAGTACGATTCTTTTGATTCTCTCCCATTTTTCTTCCACATTCTCCGATTCCCTGCTTACCTCTCCTTCTTTCTTACATAACTTCCTCGTTTTCTCCGCATACTTTGCTTTGGTTTCTTGATTCCATATGAACTTTTGTATTACCTTCGATTTCCTCCTTTCTTGCTCTTGAGTCTTCTTTCCTTGTCCTCTTCTTCGCCTTATCTCCACTGTTAACTCCATAGGCATGTGGTCTGAATCCACCCTGCCTCCTACTCTAAACCTGCTTATTCTATTACCAAAACGCTCATTCACCATTACATAATCTATCACTGAACACCCTCTCGCTCCTATATATGTGAATTCGCCCTTCCAGTCTCCTTCCGTACAGCCATTTAATATCTCCCAGCCCTTTTCATTTATCCAGTCTATGAACTTCTTTCCACCATTATCAACACATTTCTTTGCTATGCCTCATCCCACTCTCCTATTTCTTTTTTACCTAAATTTCCTAGCTTCAAATTAAAATCCCCCCTACTATTACATTTTCCTTCCCTTCTATTTCTATCATCTCTTCTAAATTCCAACCTTTTTCATCCACCCATGTTTCACACAAACTAATAAAATCGAAACCTATTATATACTTCCACCAATCCCTATCCTTGTTTCCTATCCTGCCACATTCCAAAATAAAATTTTCATTCTATCTCTTTTCCTTGTCCCAACCTTCTTCCTCCGCTTCTGCCCCCTTTTTTCCTCTCTTGGCTTATCCTTAAAAATTCCGTTCATCCTGTCTCTTCCCATTCCCGTCTTCCTTCCCTTCCCCTTTCTTATCCTCCTGTCTCTCTCTCTCTCCTCCTACTCCCTTCCCTTTCTATATCCGTCGATGCCCTCCATATTCCCTTTACCCTTACTCTACCCACCCCTATCTTGACTTCTAGGCTTTTTCCTTTTTGCTCTTTTGCCCATTTATTTATTTTGACCTGGGTATTCCTCTCCTTCCAGCTGAGGTCATTTTCTATATATATTGTATCTCCTTTTAGCTTGAATTTATTTCTCATCACCTCTCTCTTTTCCTCCTCACTTTCTAATCTCACCACTAACACAGTTCCACTCTCTCTACACCCTAACACATTCGTATTCACACCCAATTTTTTCCTAATCAATCTTTCCACCCATTCCGCCCCTTTTTTTCTATCATTCTCTACCTCCTTAGACAACCGTATTCCTATCATAATAATATTCCTTCTTCTATCTTCCCTATCCTTTTCCGTTACCCTTGTACTTAAACAGCTTCTTACACTTATTCTACCCTCACTTCTCGTACTACTGCTTTCTCTTTCTTTTTCAACGCTCCATACACCTCTCGCATACACCTTCCGCTACTACTATTATCCTTTTTCACCCTTTGCCCCTCCTCCTCCTTCTTTTTTAACCATTTCACTATTTCATCTACTCTTTTCTCTATTTTACCCATCCTCTCCTCGTGTTCCTTTATCCTTTCTTTCAATCCTCTCAACTCCTCTCTCTCCTTCTTCCTCTCCTCTTTCAACGCTCTTAATTCTAACCCTATCATATCTCTACATACTTCTGTAATTCTTCTTTTCTCTCTCTTCTCTTTTTCCACACTTTCCACGCTTAACCTGAACCTGAACATTATCCTTTTCCCTTCTTTACCTTCTTTACCTTTCAATGTTATCTTTCTCTGTTTATCCTCTGCACTAAGCCCTACTATCTTACCGACACTCTTCCCTTCCTTTCTCGCCATTTTCACTCCCTAACCTTTCCCTAACCCTCCACCTAATTTCTTATCTAGCTCTCCTATCGCATTTCCCAACGCTTCGCCTTCATTTCCCCTTGTATTTTACGCCGTTTCCTACCTTAATCGCTCAGGTTTCGCTATCTCTCACTTTCCACTCGCACTAACTACTCTTAATTCTCTCAACACTTCTCTCACACATCCACTCCTCTCAACGCCATCTAACCAAGTCTTTTTTTTTTTGGTCTTCTATTTATTTTTCAAGATTTTTCAACTTTTATTTGTTATCATTTTTTCAGATTCTTGACGACACTTTCACGTCTCTACATTTTCATGTAATTACATAAGAATTTGTTATGTATATATATATTATATTGTATAATAGTTCCCGCAACTTTAACATTTAAGAACCACATGCATCAAAATTAATGCGTTTTCCACCAATTTCTTTGCAGATTTCCGATGAGAACAGGTGGAATTCACGTTGTATCCACATATTTTACGTGAACATATTTACGTAAASAAAAATTCACTAACATAATATCCACATATACGTAATGTTGTGATTTCATTGCTAAATCAAAATAAATTTTCTTCTAAATTTCAATATAAATTCTACTGAATTCCATATAGATTTTAATACATATGATTCACGTAGAATTACTTTTCACTAAAATTGCTCAATCGCGTATTACGTGGCATTGTCGTTAGATAGACGCAATTTTCGTAAGTAAAAAAACCACACAGAATAAAAGGTACAGCATTATAAGACATTTTTACATTTAAACAAAATGATTTTTTGAAAACGTCTTCAAAATTGGGTTCCAAGATGAAAGTAAATAAGATATTTTGACGATACAATTTTGTTTAGTTCTGTGTGAAAATTTAATAATTTAGGCAATGTAACAGTTATACATTTGTGTTTGCTAGGTTCAGTTTTTACATGTATGTGATTATTACCGGGAAACTGCCTAGGAGAATTAATTAGAAATATTAATTAGACTTCCACATGGATTCTAATTCTATTATTGAGTGGACGTTGACTCGACTATTCATGTGGATTCCACTTGGATATCTCTAACGAAAATAAAATGTAAAACAAGCGCGAATAAAATTGGAGTGTAAATCTAATGTAAGGGGAGAATAATGGAAGTATCGGGTTGGAACAAAAGTTCGTAGCGTTTTTTAGCTCTAAAATTTCTATATTTAAAAAATTTCTATATTTTACAAAATTAGTATGATACCATTTGATAGAGCAAAGTTTCAGCTTTCAGAATCTGTTTTACAAATTACGGTACAATGACTTTTAATGGAGTTACGGAGCAATTAAAGTCAGAATCCCTGTTTAACTTAACTTGCGAATAATTTAAGAATAAAAAATCGTAGGAACATTTGATAAATACATAAAAACATGATTTGTAGGGAAAGCTTCAAGCTCTTACAATAGATAGTCAAAAATTTTCTCAAATTGAATTTGGCACGTTACAAACCAACAAAGTGAGAAGAAAATTTTCCAGCTTTTTCAACTCATAATTTTCTATATGTAAAAATTACAAAATTCACATAAACTCAAAAAATATGATAAGCTTTTGAAAGTAGAGATTTCAAGCTTTAAAATCCTTTTTTTTTTAAATTTAAATTTCATTCATTTTTGACGAAAATATTGTACATACAATTTTAAGCTAAAAAAATGAACTTTTGTTCCAACCCAATATAAACGAAATCTATCCCATCTTCTAACGAGGCAAAAATTGAGACATTGGACCGTATAAAAAAGCAACAATAAAACATAAAAAAAGTATTCACTGAGCATTGTAGAACTCTTTGGTAAGTGCGAGCAAAACATTGTCAAACTCTCCGGCAAACATGAACGAAATATCGAGTAAATCTCTTCAATAAACATAATTCTCGAAATATGTTTTATTTACTTTCATTTTGAAGTTCTTGGGTCTTTAAAAAATCATTAATTTTAGAATAATAGCATATAACGTTTCGACTTTCTCGATCGCTCGGATCGGCTCGCTGGAGTCAGGGTTCGAGAAAGGATAAAACACCAATTTATTTTTAGTATAAAAATAAATAACTTTATTTGATAATGAAAATGAAATTAGTACGGCTGTGGTAAATCAGCGAGTGTTTACAAGAATTTCGGATCGGATAACGGAATACGGAACTTAAAGTAAAACGCACGGGTCGCATTGAAACTTAATCTATAAATCTTAATCTAAGAGGAACAATTAACATGAACGCTTATCCTAACTTAAATCTAACGCAAGACTAACCCTAACTTAAATCTAACTTAAAACTAAATAATCCGGGCCACGCTGCGGCAGGAATCGACTAGGTTGGCGGCGGACGCGTACGGACTCGAGGTTGGGTCTGGAGCTGGAAGGATTGTTACGGTTAGTTAGCCCCGTTGTAGGCCCGGAGATATACGCCTCGGAGTAACACGCTCACTTGTCACCGAAAACCCACGGTCGCGAACGGGAAATCGCGAACGCCCGGCGTAGGAGACCGAGAACACCCGGTCAGGGTAGCCGAGAACACCCGGCACGGGGACAGGAGGCCGAGAACGCCCGGCGCAGGAGATCGAGAACACCCGGTCAGGGTAGCCGAGAACACCTGGCACGGGAACAGGAGGCCGAGAACGCCCGGCGCAGGAAACCGAGAACACCCGGTCAGGGTAGCCGAGAACACCCGGCACAGGAACAGGAGGCCGAGAACGCCCGGCGCAGGAAACCGAGAACACCCGGTCTGGGAAGTCGAGAATACCCGGCACAGGAAACCGAGAACACTCGGTCTGGGAAGCCGAGAACTCCCGACCTTGATCAGAGCTCTGAGAACACCCGGAGCTCGGACCCGAGTGCCTTTCGGTCGTCACGGTGCTCTATTTATACCCGCATTTCGCGAGGTATTTTCCTCCACTCTTCAATAATTCGGAGCGGGCCGCGCCGTGAACATGTACTCCGAAACGCGTCAAAAAAGGGATGGTGTGCGAGAAATACGGAAAGAAAGAGACCGCGCGCGAATCGGAGCTGGCCGCGTCGCGAAAGAGTACTCCGAAATGCGTCAAGAGAGAGATAGAGAGAGACCGCGCGCGAATCGGAGTCGGCCGCGCCACGTCAAGAGATGGAAAGAAAGAGATCGCGCGAGAATCGAAGCAATGTTTACCTGAGTAACGGGCTACCGTTACAAGCAAAAGAATGACTTTTAAAAATCCAAATCATTTCACGATAAAAACAATGTTGTGCCTTTTATTCTATCATGGTTTTTATTTATGAGCAACAGAACTTCGCCGCGTCCATCTAGTGGTAGTACTACATACTGCTCCCGGCGACTTTTGTGGAGTGTTTAGGAAAACATAATAAAGAAACATAAATAAAAATGTACTTTTGAAAAGTGTCAAAAGCGTAACGGGAAGTTCTATGCATTATTTGCGGATCATCTTGAAAGTGTTAATAAAGAGTTTTTAAATAAAAATTACTAAAGCATACAGAAAACGTATTAAAATGCTTTGTACACGTTTTCATGAAGCGGTTTGCGAAACGTAAATTAAAATAAATTTATGCGTGAGAAAGCGTGAGAAACATAACCAAATATTCCATACATGTTTTAGCATTTGAAAAGCGTTCGGGAAACATATACAGGATGGGGCAATAACTTTGTCCACTTTGATTTTTATCACCGCTATTTTTAGAGATATGAAAATATTATGATTACGAAAGTTGAAGGACATCAAGAGGATATACTATAACATAAGCTAGTAATAATTTTCTAGGCATTTCAGAAATTTTAAGGTTACCTCCACTTTTTAAAAAGGCATGCTGTACTTTTTTAACTTTAGTGTAAGCGAGTGTTTAAACGATTTCAACGACCTGTAAAAGATCATTTGTCATTAAATAAAGAAATAAAACAATGATTCTTACGTACCATATCTTACTTACCATATTTTATCAATGGAACATTTAATAGCATAAAATATGATAATTTTATACGCAACGAATTTTATTAGAAGATGTACAATTGAATATTCGTCGAGTAATGTGATATCAACACGATGGATGCCCCGCATTATGGACGTAGAGTAATAGCTACACTCAAAATTGAATTGAAATTTCATAGCAATTTAAAACACGGCCAAATACGGTCWAAGCTARGTRTCAGTGCTCAATAATAATTCTATTTTTATTTAAATTAAACTATAATCTAGTATATTCAAACTACGCGCCGAACACTGCCGGTCATATAACGTAGTTCTAAAC
>JANQDE010000140.1:108829-119786 GCA_037157785.1 Cephalotes varians
TATATATATATATATATATATATATATATATTCCTTTGTTTTAGATATCGCATTTCTATAAAGTCTGGTCTGCCGATAGAAAAAATAAAATATCACTTATACTTCGTGAGTCAAATAATATGCTAACAGATCTTATTACAAAAAGTAATAATAAACTTGGAATTGTTGGTTCTGTTCTTGTCATAGAAAAAGATGGCACAGTAGTTGATGACAACGAGTCTAAAATTTTGTTCCGGGGAAATTTTAATATTGTTACGATCAGAAGAATGGTTCTGTACAAAATGAAACTGCATAATATATCTTCTGATAGTGCTTCACTTACATCTAATTTAAATGAGGAACTTTTTTCGCCATCATCAAGTTCGCTATCTATTTCATCTCCAATAAATAAAATATCAAATAATAAACAATTACAAAATGAATTTTGGAAAAATTCTCAAATACCATGGAATTATTTAGAACCAACAGTGCTTAAAGAACTACAAAATGGAAGTCGGAACAAATATGTAATAAATGCAGTTGTGAACCGTACCGTTTCTGTAATGAAAAACATTCAAATTTATACCATCTAAAGCATTTAAAATAATAGCTGAAAAAATTGTTAATGAGTACCCACAAACTTTCAAAGATATAAATGAAGATGATACATGTGTTGGCGAAGGATTTCACACTACATATTTAAAACTTCGAGACCGAAATTGTTATTTAAATAAGCCACATATGAAAAGAAGTCTAAACCAAAGTTTAAATATATCCCTAAAAAAACAAAAGAAAGTATTATCCGCTAAAGGATGTAGTAATTGGCAACTAGAAAAATATATTGATATAGAAACAGACGAAACAATTGAAGAAAAGACTCAATTTCTATGTCAAATAGCTTATGATGATTCATCAAGAAGTGATCTTAAAATTCAACACAAAATTAATTCCTATCTTAAAGTTACATATCCTGCACAAAGATTATTTCTGAACAATGTTCACGAAATACCTAATATCAAAGATATTAAAACCACATGGCCGATACTCTTACAAAAAACATGTGTGTTTTGGCATTATGAAAAACTAATGGGACATTCTATAGACCTTCTAAAGGAAGAAATGATAAAAAAACAAGAAAACATTCTTAATTATGGACAACATAAAAAATATAAAGAATTATTGATTCTAATAATCCAAAAGAGAAAATTGATACAATAAAATTGATACAAATTATCATGGGATACTTCAAAGAAGATTTTGAAGGATTATTTAAAACATATCCTGTAAATAATTTCTTTAAATATGTATCTATTTTATTTATATGAATATCACAGACCTAATTAAATATAACTTAAATTTAACCCTTTGTTGCACGATTTTTTGTACAACATTATTTGTACTGAGATTATGGCTGTAAGGAATTTTTGAGGTCGCTGATTACGAATCCGCTATCAGTTTTTCGCCATATTGGATCAGCCATTTTGAATTTTAAAAACATTGTTAAACATCAAGAGGTGCATATTTGAAGACATATACAGGAATTGAATTTAAATGAGTTTCCAGGATAGGATGTGGTACAAGTAAGGAAGTGTATGGCAACAATAAGATTTTCTCTACATTATAATCTAGACTTTTCAATTCGAATTGTTTATACATGCCAAAATCAGGATTATATATAATTTTTGTTGTGGTACCCCAAAAATAAATGTTTGTATAACAATTATTTATCAAAATGTATTTAATTTTACATAGAGTAAAATCAAAACAATCTTTGCCTACACATATCTTTTTTATACGTTATACCTTTAAAAGTAACTTGTGAAGATATGTACTTTATATTTTTATTTTCTCTTTTATGAAAATAATCTGTTATAATAAAAGAAATCTGATCATTAAAATTTTGAGAAATATATTCTTGTGCAGCATTTGCTATTGTTTATTACTGAAGTACGATAATTATTATTGAAATATTGATTTTATAAAAATTGATGTTTGTGTGATTATAATTTAGTTACGTTCTTAAAATTTTGGGAATGTTTAACAATGTTTTTAAAATACCTATGTTTGCTCTCAAACCTCAAGGTCCATAAATATTTCAATGGACTAAAACATGTAGTTAAAATGAGATAATGGGAAATATAATGATTCTTCGGCCTTAATTTGATACTTGGAAAACATTTTACTCTCAATGATAAATAATTGTTTATCTTTTCTTGTAATAATGCAACTTGACCAAAGGACAAAGCAGGAGCACAAATTAAAGAACATATTTCTCGAAGATATAACATTAATATCCAAACATTATCCTCAATATTCTTAATTACATCAAAGATTGCTAAGGGAAATATTAATAATATTTTTCTAATTTGACTTGCAGTGTCTACAATTTTTGTTGAATCTCTTATAAGAAGAATACTATTACGTACATTTTTGTACAAAAATTTCATTTTTTGTAATCGATAACTTAGAAACTGATAAGTAAACCAACCTTCTTTCACAAAATATTTTATACAATATATAAGATCACATGGAACGATTCCTTCAAAAAGATCATGTGCTATGCAGGGTGGTAATCCTGGATTACAAATGTGGAAATAATTAAGTTTATTCAGAGGCGAATCATGTTTTATTCCTTTTACAACTTTCATGATTTTTCTTGCTTGTGTGACACATAAATTGTAATTATTTGAATTTCTGTTTATATTAGTACATGTATATTTTGATTGAAATTGATTTTGAGTTATATCACAAAAACGACAAAAATATTCAGAATTAAAATTTTCGGTAAAATCACCAATTTGATGGCTTTCTAAATTATCCCCCAGTATAGCAACAACAGTGCCAACAAAATTTATTGTTTCATTACCAATAGAAATATCTATTCCTTCATTTTCTAAACATTTTAAATCATTTATAAGACATTCCATTATTTTTTCCCAATTAAAAAATGTTACATGTTTTTCATAGCATAATATAACAAGCTGTATATTATCAACTTTTGATCTGAGATAAGGGTGTAAATTTCCTAGCACCATATATATGCCAACAAGTGTAAATTTTTTTTTTGCTTTTTTTGAACCCAAAGGATTACATATCTCAAATACATCTTGGTACAATATAATTTGTAATGTATACTTATTATTACGAAAAAAAATTATTGTTTTTTAATACACTGCCATTTAATATCAAACAGCGCATTATTATTATAAGTATGAAATGAATTTAAACAAAAGTGTTGTATATCAGAATTTTGTAATAAAACCTTAATAGTATTTAAAATTGGAATATAATAATAAAAACATTGTTTGTGGTCGTTATCAAATCCTAGATTAATTCGTACAGGCATTACAATATGAAAATTTTGTTGAAAATAAATATTTCTTAAATATGTATTTCGAAGACAACCATTAGTAGAATTATGAATATTTTCAAAAAAAGAATAACTGTGTTGAAATATATCTTTTACTTTATTTTTTATATCTTGAATATCACTTTCCTAAAGACTTAATAAAGTGTTCATGAATAAGAGAGAGAGAGTTTAAAAGTATAAATGACATATCATCTATTACAGCTTGTAGAACAAATTCTGTTAGGAAATATTTTGCCGTCAAATTTAAATATATTTGTGGTATAGCTTTTTTAGTATTTTTTTAGTATTTTCTATATCACAAAAAACTTGATTTGAAGTTATCTCTTGTGAAATAGGGTTGAAATTGTTGCTGACATCAAAATGAAATTTTTCGTTATTAACAATAAATTGCTTATCAAAATTATTGATTTCATCATTATTATTATATGAATGATGTCTACATATGTGCACTGCATAAGTGTTGACTGTTTTGAAAATTGTTATTTAGAAAACAAGATTGATATCCACAACAAATTCCAATTTTACTTTGTTTTACATGATTATATAAATGTTTATGAAAATCTACTCTATTTGTAAAATAACTGTTACAGTTTCTTTCTTTGCAATAATAAGTAACACATTTGCTTTCTTTATAATTTTTTGTGTGCCATTTAAAAATATGTTTTTTAAAGTTGCGACGACGGGGTTGCCTACGGGATCACCGAATCCCGTAAGAGCCCGTCCACAATTGTAAACCATAAGCTTAAAGCGATACACGACGATTTAAGGAGCTTATTACGCGAAACGAAGATGGAACGATACGCGAAACGAAAACTACAGACGATACGCGAAACGAAGACGGAACGATACGCGAAACGAAGGCTATAGACGATACGCGACACGAAGTCTAGACGATACGCGAGACGGAGATGAGACGATACGCGCTATGTGAGGAATTCGCTAGCAAAAACGAGACCACGCGACTGCATGAATGAGACGATACACGACGATGAAGACAGTGCGATACGCGATGAAAGGAACAAGACGAGACACGACAAAGGAATTGTGGTCGCGAATCCGACGCGTAACCGCAATACTTAGACAATGGGCGCCAGGCACGAATAATCGCACCACTCTAATATATTTCGATAATCTCAAAATGAGTCCGGTCGCTCCCCGCTCAGTATTTGGCAGAGAGGCGTGATTCTTTTAATTTTGGGTCGGCAAGATCTGAGAGAGAGAGAGAAGGTAAAGCAATAAGCACAGCACAGAATTCAGTAAAATAAAAGAAGAAAAGTATATTTAACAGAGAAAGAAACAAAAAAAAAAATATAAAACGTAGAGAGGTGTAACAGGTTCCGCAGAGAGTCGAATACGTGACTTCCAGCGAGCATTCGAACTCGGCGTGGTATTTTCCGCGAATACAAGATTATTCTTCATTTTCGACATGATTCCACACGTAGTATGTTGAACTCATCGCCGACTCGCGGTCGCGATGCAATCAACATAATATATTATAACGCGATAATTTAACGGAACGAAATAAAGCGTCAAGAGGGACGCGACAAGAGGTGCCGCCAAGGGATGGCTGCTCGCAAGTCGTAGATTCGCACCATAAACGATACGGTAAGCGCCGCGGCCCGCAAACAGAACGCGCGGTCCCGATTCGACACGATATACGTCCAAATTACAGCATACAATACGTGCAGCATACAATTTACAATCTCAAATACACGACAATTTACAATATCCGATACACGACAAGAAACGAAACGCTACAATGCACAAAACGACTGTCGATTCGCGATTTCTCCGGGAGGAGTTTCTTAGCCCGCACTACTCGGGGCAGGCCAGCCTCGTAACGATAAGATTCTAAGGAGTTCCGACTCAGCTCGCTCCGAATTACACGCGAGCTCGATACGCGATACAAACGAGGCTTTGGCTTTACCCGGGGCTTACCGCACTAAGTGGCTGGAATGGTGGCTTACACGATAGTGTCGCTAGTCGGGATCGCCGGACACGCTCGGTGTCGTCCTCACAGATCTATCGCTTGCCGAACAGTGGCTGCCGTTCAACAATGTTCAAATGTGAAATGTATAATTGTACATTTTCATCCATTCTTTTGTATAACAAATTCTTCATAAAAACATGCCTTATTTAAAAATTATTTGTCTGTTCAAAAACTGTAGGTAACATTTTAATAAATATCTTAACTTTGTGACGTGACGCCTTCGACGGCATCGTCACAAGGGCATTGACCCGACCGAGGGAGGGAATGCTCGGGGTGATCCCCCCGAATCAGGGAGCGAGTTCATCCGCAATTATTTAATTACTGTATTCTTTTTCTTGGTTATCGTATCGTTTTGCGAGTTCAAAGGGACACGGGAGAGGCGGAATGGTTGGCGGTCTAATTTTGTATAATGCGGAGAGCCGGAACATCGCCGTGGAGAGGAGCATCAAGAGAGAAAGAGAATGGCGTGCTCGAGAAAGTGCCGCTGCAGTCAAACTCGCCCCATCACCAACGGACGGAGGCCCCAGCAGCCTAACATCGGACAGAAAGTTATGTGATTCCGGAGGGAAGAAGTATGAAGGAGGACTCCGCCGCGCGGCCGAGCGGAAGGAGGATCCCAAGGTCGGCAAAGGATCTCGAGGAGGATGCCCGCTTCGGCCTGGCCAGCCGGATGGATCCTGCTTCTGAAAGAACCAAGATTTTCGACAAGATCAGCGGACCGTGCAAGAGTTTCCACATCTCTGGACTTTACCAAGGATCTAACCGCTCGCCCAGGCTCCTCGAGTTCTGCGCCGATTTTTGGCACATCCCCTCAATACTGTGCGCGAAGCGCACGATCCCCTCGATCGATCCTTAGATCCTTGGTAGAGTCCAGAGATGATGGAAACTCTTACGCGGTCCGCTGATCTCGTCGTGAATCTTGGTTCTTTCCGCCTCTCCCGTGTCCCTTCGGACTCGCAAAACGATACAATAACCAAGAAAAAGAATACAGTAATTAAATAATTGCGGGTGAACTCGCTCCCTGATTCGGGAGGACCACCCCGAGCATTCCCTCCCTCGGTCGGGTCGATGCCCTTGTGACGATGCCGTCGAAGGTATCACGTCACAAAGTTAAGATATTTATTAAAATGTTGCGTACAGTTTTTGAACAGACAAATAATTTTTAAATAAGGCATGTTTTTATGAAGAATTTGATGTTTGTTGTACAAAAGAATGGATGAAAATGTACAATTACACATTTCACATTTGAACATTGTTCAACATTTAATCTGCAAATAAGTAAATAAATAAGCAAATTATAATTGTGTAGGAAGACGTTTGTGTGAAAGGAGAAATAAAACTGGACTGAGATAGGACTCATAAAAGGATATTTTGTCTTTCAAAAGTAGTAACTGCAACATATTTGATATAAAGAATTAAAAAATTGAAAAAGAAGTAAAACTGAATGTCACACAGATTTATATTTAAAGATAAATATTTACAGGATATCTCTGACTTATTATAACACCAGTTAAAGGTATTCTCAGATTCCTGAGATTATTCGAAGATAAAAACCTTAATACTAAAATGTCAAGATCAAGGGCTGAAAAAAATCATGATTAAAAAAACAATAAAAATAAAAAATCGAATTTTTTAAAATTAAATCAGATTTTTTAAATTTAAATCAAATTTTTTTTATTTAAATTAGATTTATTATTTATATTAATTATTTTTAGTATAGTAAGAAAATAATTAAATTTTATTACAAAATAAGAAACGTGTTGTTTTTTTATTAAGTTTACTAAATTTTAATTTATTGTGAATAATCAGTGATTTCAAACTAGGATTCACACTATAGGATTCAAAATAGTCAAATGAAAATCGTTAATTTTAAATTAATTTTTATCAATAACTTTTATGAATAGAATAAAACTTATTTTTTAATGAATATATTTGAATACTTAAATTTGCATATATAATATAATTTTTTATTCACGAAGATGAACTCATATACTTAAATATAAAAACTAACTTAGCTGTCTTTTCGTTTCTTAACGCATTTTTAAATTGCAAAAAACAAGAACCAAAAAAAGAAATAAAGAAGTCAATGCATGTTCCGGAGACACTAACATATAATTATATACAAAATATGTCCATACATGTTCATATATCCTTCTTTCTTTTGTAAAATTACTGCACAACACGATATTGAGCATAATTAAATCATAATGAAAATTAATAATTCAAATTTTAATCAAATTCATGATTTAAATCACTGATTTTAATCAATTGATTTAAATCATTCCAGCCCTGGTCAAAACTGCAATAGTTTTGAAATAGGAACTATTTAAAGCATATCAAGCACATAAGTGCATATTAATAAATATAATTAAACTATTTTTATAAGGACTACGAAATGAACCAGGCTTTCGATTGGCGCGGTCTAGCTCGCGGAACGTTCCAGGGATCGAAAGCGGTCGTGGAAAAGAAAGAAGACTAGCGGTTATATAACACAAAAGAATGTTTATTCAGACTAGACGCGAGAAGGATGCGGATTACAAAGAGATAGAATGCGTTCGTTACAAGGCGTGAGATACGTAATTTACAGACAGATAGAATGAGTACGTTACAATGCGAGTAGACGGAGCGCGTGCGTTACACGGCACGAGACGCGTATTTTACAGACAGATAGGACGAGTACGTTACAATGCGAGTAGACGGAACGCGTGCGTTACACGGCGCGAGACACGTATTTTACAAACAGATAGAACGAGTATGTTACAATACCAGTAGACGGAACGCGTGCGTTACAAGGCGCGAGACACGTATTTTACAGAGTGATAGAACTAGCGCGTTACAATGCAAATAGCTGGAGCGCGTGCGCTACAAGGGCGCAAGTGGTCGCGAGCGTGAAGCGCGGAGTTCGCCGGCTGGAACGGGCGGGAGCGCAGGAAAAGCACGGCTGCCGAAAACTCTCGGCGGAGGCTGAGAACGCTCAACCCCCTGGTTCTTGCCGTGTCCCTTAAGGCGGGAATGGTGCGATCGACTGTCGAGAACGCTCGGCGGAGACAGAGAACGCTCTACCCCCTTGTCTCGTCGGAGACTCGGAGAGGAATAGCTTGAGCTGTCGACTGTCGAAAACGCTCGGCGGAGACTGAGAACGCTTTACCCCCTCGACTTGTCGGAGACTCGGAGAGGAATAGCTTGAGCTGTCGACTGTCGAAAACGCTCGACAGAGGCAGAGAACGCTCTACCCCTTGGTCTCGTCGAAGGCTCGTCTTGCTCTGGGAAGCAGGCTTGGGATCTCAGGCTCAGCTGATCGGGCTGCTAGCCGGCGAGCGGAGTGAGTCCTCTGTTAAAAAGGCTCCCTTTTTATACCAAACGCGCGCACGGGGATTCTCGGCGTCTTTCGGTTTTCTCCGTCATTGTTTATCCCCCACACGGTGCGGAGCCGGAATAAATAATATTCGGTTGCGCGAGATATTTATCGGCGAAGTTCGGGATTCTTCGGGCGCACCGCGCCGCAATGCCCGAACGTTCCTCCGGCTGCTGTTCGGCTAGGAACGATGCTATTATAGGGTGCATCGTTACAACTATATTCATTAATCTTATTATAAAAATAGTGACACAATACAAGTTTTAACATATAATTATCATGCATATAAATGCAGATTATGATTTTATAGTAATGAAAAAGTTAGAAAAAATATATTAAAAAGATATAAAAAATAATCAATAAATATTCTAATCCAATAAAAATATATTGTAAATTGTACATATTTTATGAATTTAAAATGAAAAAGAAAATTTCTTTTTACAGATAAAAAAAGATATCAGAAAATACAAGAAGACAGATATTTTTAAGTACAATATATAAAAATAATGTATATGTTTGGAAATCAATTATTAAAATATTTTACTTACTTTTCTTGTAAGATCAAAAGATTGCGTGATCGAATATGTAACAAATTTAGGCGAATTGAACAAAGATAATAATTTTGATGAATGTTATACGGATGCTTATAGCAGAAATATACATAAATTCACGCACCACGAGATCCAGACAATGTCGGTGCTAGAAGATACAATGGCTGATACAATTACGCACGAATTGGCAATTTTCCGATGATCGTCATTTGACGACGACGTTAATCAATTAACTACCAGTACGTCAAACTTATAACTAACGCGCGGAAGCGCTACTCACGCGATCGCTAACCAATCAACCACGAAATAGCCGCTGCGTGCGCATATCTCGGGATATTAATCCATCACATCACGCTATATTCTGATGATGTATGGAATGACATATGGAATATTATCGTCATACTTGGTAATATTACAACAATTTGGATAATTACATAAAATATTTAAAATGTTATATTATTTATGTAATTTTCCATATAAAATAAGATATATTTACACAATAATGGACAAATCTACATTATTTTTGTAAAATTAAAAAATTTTTCAATTATAATTAATTAGAATTTATTTTTGAGGGCTCAGTAATATAAAATAAAATAAATCATTAATCATCAGATTACAAAAAGGGCTAATGAGTCTTGCTAGGTGTCCTTGCAAATTACTGACAATGTTTATTGACAGTTAACAATAACTTTCGTTATATTAGGTTTACATAAACAATTTCAAATTCGGTAACAATAACATACGTTTCGACCATTTACGCTGATCATTCAGTGTGCAATAAATTAAAAATAAAAATGAAAAGGAAAGATGGCCTATAGTTACAATTTGTACCATCATCGTAGAAATCTCTTTATAAAAATGTGAATCTCAATTTGTGTCTACTCTTTGTTCATTCGGGTAAAATCACACGTCGGTTTCTCTCAGTGTCGTTAATGTCGTAATTTGTTCGTGGACTTAAAAAGAATGTTAATTAAAAAATGTATGCATGAATCGTGAAAACCGATTAAGCTTACATTATAACACTTACTAATGTACAATGCTGGATGTGGGTGGGTAAGATACCATACTATTTGACTAAATCTTTTAAGAAGATGCTGTTCCAAACAGAGATGTACGGAGACTGAGCATGATTATATGACTAGTTATGTATCACAAAAGGCGTAGAGAAGGAGGGGACAGAGACTTTAGGATTGGAGAGTAAAAAATTTTTGTAAAATAACAATTTTTTTTTAAAATTACATGATTTGGTATATTTACTGCATAATTTACATGTAATTTTTACATCTATTATTTGTGTAAATTTACCAATTTTTTTTACAGTGCAGAGCAAAGTGCATCTTTGACATAAAAATTTTCATTTCAAAATCGGTGAAACCAATTCGCTACTGTTTGTCTAGTTAAAGCATCCTCGCCATAAAACGACAAATTTTTTTCTTTAGTCTGCGGCGTTTTTCTTTTTTTTGTAATAAAAAAATAAAATGTATCAAAAATATTTCTGATCAAGGTAGTGTCTCGCGCCAAGTTTACGCGTAGCGCGAGACGGACCGTGTATCTTTACGCAAGACCGAAAGTTGAGACGAGCCGAGATTATCAGATCTCAATAACGGCTGAGCTGATGGAGTTGATAATAAGCTCAATCGATAGAGTATACCCAAATTATATAAAAAAATATGCTTATTTTTACTGTACGTGTTGTATGAAAAAAGTTA
>JANQDE010000140.1:120861-143092 GCA_037157785.1 Cephalotes varians
ATTTTTTAATATATTGTATTTATAATCCTTTCTTAAATTCCACTTGGCGCCATTTCCTAATATCATTTTTTTTGTAGAAAGTATATATACGACAGCTTTTTTGAAAAGTAAAATTATTATACTGTTTTGATTTTGAAAAGAGCGTGTACTTGGCGCCTTTTTTTTACCTTTTTTTTAAAAAAAAAGTAATTTTTTATAGATTTTCACTTATTTTCAAATGATTGAATGCACTAATATCGTTCACATCTATTTTAAAATGTTCTATAAAATGGCACCTTTTCAACGATATGTAACACTAATAGCGTCATGTCAAAAAATCGACTAGATCTCTATCTATCGGTAATTTGTAAAAAGACTTTTTCTCAATAATTCATGAATCTCAACAAAAGAGAGATTCAACATTGATAGATTGATCACATTTAAAAATGATTGGGTATATTTTGAAACTCGATATATGAACGCCGCATTTGCTAATCGAAGCGAACAAATTAAATCGAATTTCTGTCGCTTCTTGATGCTTTTCCAAGTCTGTCGACCAAAGGTTCAGTTCCGTTTTGGTGTCAAATCATTCTCAGCTCAATGTGCTTGTTTATATTTAATCGCGATTTAATGCGAAGAACGATTTTTTTTTTCTTTCGATGTCGGTTTGGTGTGGCAAGGCTATCATGGCCGCACATTTTTCGAGAAGATATATATGTACCTTAGTAGATGTTTTTTTGTTTAGTCGACTAAATAAAGGGAAAGACTAAATAAAAATTTTTTAATTAATCGGTAACTGACGATGAAAAATGAATTCTATACAACAATGTTCAACGTAAATGCACTTGGAAATTAGCAAATGAGCGTGCAGAATCATGCAGAAAAGTGGCAAAAACTAATTTGAGCATTCTGAGAAGGTGATACTTTTTGTTTGATAGGATTGCAAAGGAATAATTTGAGCTACTCTTTGTTGGCCAAACAATTAATTCTGACAAGTGCTGTCAACAATTAAACAATTTAAAGATAGCAATCCAAAAGAAGTCCAATTCTAAGACCAATCATAAGAGAATCGTTTTTCGAATTATAACAACACACACTGCAAAACAGACTTTGCGCAAACTAAAGGAACTGAATAATTAAATCATACTGTATTCTTTTGATATTGTATGATTTTAGATATTAGACTGATATTAGACTATCATTTGCTTCAATCATTGCAAAACGATTAAATGGGAAAAAAATTTGCATCCTTAGAAGCCATCAACAACCATCTTTCTCCTTTAACACAAAACTGAGATCGTTTTATGATCGAAGCATCCCTGTGCTACGAAGAATGTTTTTAAAATAAGAATAGACTCATGATCGATATGTGAAAACACAACAATTAATTAACTAAAGCGCCAAACGGTCAAAGTTAGGTCTTCGTGCTGAAATTTCTTATGTGAATATTAGCAGGTCATTAATATTTAAGAACTATTAATATATCGTCCAACATATTTTATAAAGAATCGCCTATGTTATTTGAGAACGCTTTGTATATTGACATTATTTATTGTCGTTCCCCTCTGTGTTCCTCACATTGTCGTCTCTTACACTGTACAGACAAGATCAAATCGCAATTATTGTACCATCGTTTTCTTTTGGGAAGATTGACACCTGCAAGTATTAATCTCCTTTTCATTTACAAATCATTCTTCGATTTTTATTAATTCGCTTAATATCGTTACTCAACAGACTCTACACGGTCATTTTATTAATTTATCATTGACGCTCAACTCGGTTTTTGCTTTGATATCGCTACCATGTTCATCACAAATTATGGCGTTTCTTTGAGGTTTTGAGATTTTCTTACTACCGACTAATTCAGGGAAGCGGTTGGGAGATATGGTGATATTGAAGATTGAAGTAGAAGACTTAATAGACAAGATGAGCTCAGTTAATTTTTGACATTTTTATAATATGACTACACATAACTTATTTATTCCTGAGTTGTCCGATATTGATGACCTTGATCTTGTTTATCCGTTAAAAATGATTCATGCTTTGACATTATTTTATACTTTCATTTTTATTTTTATTTTTATCTATTGACATTGTTTCGTTAGATTAATGTGAATTCTACATAATGTAATATTATTATTTCGACTTTTCCGATTTGAATATGTTCACTTATTAAATTGTATAAAATTTTATTTGATCATACTAAATATTAAACATCTATCGATTATCACTGATAAAGACTGTAGTACAGTCGAAGCGTTTGATCACTTTGATTATAATTGATTGTTTATGCAATTAATCACTGATTGTTATTAATAAATTACCAACCTCTTTATTTGCTCGTTTTCGGTCGTTTTTATTACTTTATGCAGTTGCAATTTTCGAGCGTTATATTACTTTTTAATTATTTCTTATGTGAATTTGTATACATATCTCAAGTTCAACTGCGCGCCGAATAAATTTTCGGTCTTGAAACACAGTCTTAAGATGAACAAGGATAGTAAATCATACTATTAAATTGATAATTTAATAACAACGATGCTAATAAGCATCTCAATCCCTTATTTCCCCCGAATATTGTAAAGAATTTGTTGCGAAAAATAACACCTCAGCCAGGGATCGAACCTGGAACCTCTCGACTTTCCGGGGCGAGCGTCTTACCTTCTCGACCATTGAGGCATGTGGAAAAGATTGTAGAAAACAACGGCGATTAATAAGTCTTTGATTAATAAAAAATTTTACATGCCAAATTATTGCTTGAGATTTAATGATAAATCGACACGAAATTTGCACTCACACAATTACATGAGAATGTGCTTTCTCGCATTAAGAGCGCGGTTTATAAATATATATCCATTTAAAGAATTGCATTGATGAATATTATTTCATATATGCATGTGAAAAATATGCATAGAGTTAATTGATAAAGATGAAGCAATTAGAATGAGTAATTAAAAAACTATATAGCAAGTATACGAATAACAGACGAGAAAAAATAGAGTAAAGACAGATAGAGAAGGGGAGAGAGAGAGAGAGAGAGAGAGAGAGAGAGAGAAAGAACAGAGAGAGAGGGGGAGAGAAGAGATAAGAGGCGGGGGGGGAGAGAGAGAGAGAGAGCTACGGGCTTTGTTAATAATAAGCATGCATAGTAAAAAAAACATTTTGTATTTGTGTTAAAAACAATTCTTGTTAAAAATTTTATGTTGAATTTTTAATATATTTAATTAATTTAACATAATGTGATTATGTTATTTGAATATTTTGTGTTAAATTGGTATGTAACATTTTTTAGTGTAAAAATAACATAAGTATTTATGAGTAAATAAACAAAAAATATAAAAATAATGTAATTTGAAAACATAAATTCTAAAATAAACGAATCGAAGGTCAATGTACGTGTTAATTTAACATATTATAATTGTTAATTTTATTGAAGGAATATGTTTCCACAAATTATGTCAAAATGTTATATTTTTGTATTAATTTTTATGTAATGTTTGTGTTACATTTTAACATCTTTTTAACATATTCATCTCGTATCAAATTAACATAATAATTTAAGTGGACACATGAAATGTGTTAAATTTAACACAAATTTTCTAATAGTATTCAACAAAGTGATAAAACGAATAAGCGGTATGAAAAAAAAAGAAGATTTGAATAGAACGAATAAACATTATAAGAAAGTAAATGATAAAAAATGTAAAAATGTAAAAATGTAAATGAGTGTGATACATGTATGTTATTTTTGCGCGAGAAAGTGACAAGAATAACATGACTATCTATGCTTGTCACATAAATTGTAATCTATCGCGACATCCGGCAAGTAATCTATGCTTTGCTATGCTTTACTATGAGTATATTCCACTTTGAACGCTCATAACGCTTGCAGGCATAAATTTGTCCTTGTTTAACATTTAATAAACAACAAGGATGAAAAGATTTCAAAAATATCGTGAACATCAAGTGGAAACGTAGTCTATATCAATATCGCACGTACACAGATGCATAAATTTTCGTATTGAGTTTTTCTATCGAATTAAATGCCTAATAAAGGGACACTACGACGTCCCTACGGTTTTAATAATTTGTAAATAATCCTAAATATGAATTTTATTAAGGAAAAAACACACTTTTTAAGCATATTCGAGAAAATCGAAATTAAAGAACAGTAAGTTTCGGACGACGTTTATCTCGAAGACTGTGTAGCTTGGCGGCAGCGCACATGACTCAGTGTCGCGAGATAATTCGAGTCTCGATAAGTAAACTTTTTTTAAAATTATAATACAATTTGTACGTAAAATAATTGTAAATTACATGTTTATTTTGTATTAAAAACATGGATTTTCCTTTTTTTACCTTTCATCTAAAAAATACGTTTTCAGAATTACTGTTTATTAAAAATAATATTATTTAAAATTTTTTACATTTGAGAATGTATTACAAATAACTTTATAAACAACAAAATAAATTTAAAAAAACATAAACTTTTTATGTTATTTTCGAAAATAGAAATTTCGTACAATATTATATCATTTAAAATCTTCCTGAAATTTTTTTTTTAAATAGTTTAGAACAGTTTGATTGATGTAAAAACACAAATAATAAAGATATTAAAGTTCATCGTTGAAAGATGAGTCAGTACATGAAGCAGAATGATATTTGTCATAAAATTTAATATCTTTATTTATTCATCAAGAGACACAGTAGTGTCTCGCGCTTCACGTGTAGCGCGAGACGGACCGTGTATCTTTACGAGAGAGACCAAAAGTTGAGACGAGCCGAGATTATCAGATCTCAATAACGGCTGAGCGGATTGAGTTGATAATAATCGACAGCGTATACAAATTATATGATATAACTCGCAGATTATTAAAGATCAGAATAGACGAACACAGAAGTTACATCAGGAGAAATACAGGTCAGAATTCTGTCATCACCGAGCATCGCTTAAAATATGCCCATGATTTTGATTGGGACAATGTCGAGATTTTGGACGAGGAAACGCATTTTAATAAACGACTCATATCGGAAATGATCTACGTTAAAAAACAAACTAATAGCTTAAATCTACAACAGGATACAGATCTGTTAAATCCTATACTCCGACATTATTCGATAAAGGGTGGCACCCGTTTGGCCATGTTAATATTGACCACAGTCCCGATTGACCACGTTGCAATTGACCACGTTGCGATTGACCATGTTGATATTGACAACGTTTCGACTGACCACCGTCCCGATTGACCACCGTCCCGATTGACCACCGTCCCGATTGACCACATTGACACGGCTATGGCGTCCCGAACAAAAAAAAACATATTCTATCTGCTTGGAACCTAACTGCCTAAGAGTTGCAGCCCAAACAGTATATAATTACTATTAAAATACATAATCTGTCACAGAAACCCATGTGGACAGTGGGGTGTACAGACAGTACTGGTTATTAAAAAAATAACATATTCTACCTGCTTGGGACTTAACTGCCTAGAAGTTGCAATCTAGACAGTGTATAATTACTATTAAAATACATAATCTATCACAAAAACCCATGTGGACAGTGGGGTGTATAGACAGTAGTGGTTATTAAAAAAATAACATATCCTACCTGCTTGGAACCTAACTGCCTAGAAGTTACAGCCTAGACAGTGTCTATTTGGAATATTTCTAACCCATGAGGACAGTGGAGTGAGAAGAGTGTTTAGAGACAGTAAAAATCAATTCTATATCAATATATTATTTGACAAAAAATACTATCTATTGCAACGATAATAAGATTACATTCAGTATGATTATTTTCAACATGATCAACTGAAACAATGATCAATCGAGAAGGTGGTCAATCGAGACGGTGGTCAATCGGGACGGTGGTCAATCGGGACGGTGATCAATATTATTGTGGTCAATCGGGACGATGGTCAATTGAGACGGTGATCAATCGCAACGTGGTCAATCGGGATTGTGGTCAATATTAATGTGGTCAAACGGGACGCTCCCTTCGATAAACTATGGGCTCCCCATCTTCTCTCCGTCACCGAAACGAGGCTGCAGAGAAGGGGGTGGGGATAGAAGACAAGATTATTACATTATTCTCTAATCATTACCATTCGAATTGTTACATATTATGGATGATCACATGATGTCTCCTCCTTGAATCGTAAGTTCTATATTTTTATAGAACTAAAGTTCTATAGAACTTAAGTTCTATATTTTTAGTCGCACGACTAAACTCTCACACAGTAAATTTAATTTAACCTAGATTTTACAATTTAACTACAATTAGACCCGGAGAGGAATTTTTTAATTTTTGACTCCACGACGGGGACGAGGGATCGTGACGCATCCAATCATAAAATTTATTACTTGGTTTTTCTGCTAAACAACACCGTTCTATCGAAGAGAATCCATAGCGAGGATCGAAATATTAGTTAGTGGTGTTAGAATATTTATGCTTAAGGTACATTAATTTATAATAAAGTTATTGCATGAATATCTTTTTTTTTTAATAGTTGGAAAATGCTTCATGCATACCTCTTCACTTTCCCCGAACCTAACCGGTCGGTTCGAGCTTCGGGGTAGTATGGGACTCTGCGCCGCGCCATGCTGCGTCGGATCGCTCTACTTACTAAAAATCAACTCTCCTTTCGCCCTTTATCGGAGGAGACTGGGAACCGCAGTGTGAGCATTACATCCAGCCTCCCCGGCGGACTGACTCTCTCCCGCGCGTAATCGCGCTACACATCACGTGGGGAACCGTCACCGCTCTGGCGGCCGCTATACGGCGCCGGAGGCTCGTCGGATCTCCCTTACGAACAACGGATACGACCGCGTTGTCCGAGGAGAAGCTTACTTCTTCCCCTCTATCGTTGCGTCGACCATTTCCACCTCTGCAACGGCCTTGGGGCGGATTGAGCTCCCGCTATAGGCCTCACGCCCCGCGGGCGAGGCTGACGTTGCGCGAGTGGTTCCGGAGTCGGAGGCCGCTCCATGTAGGCCTTTTTACCGGGCGGGCTACTCGGTGAGACCCCCCCCATCTTCCGCGCGTCCAGGTATGATCTCGGTGTCCGCCGAAGATCTAGCGGATGCCGGGACACCCGCGGCACCTCCGCTTCTTGTCGCCGCCACCTTTCCACCTCCACGAGACTGGGAAGGGGGGGACTGCCGCGAATCGCGCCGGCAGTACACCGGCGCGCAGCCAGCGCTGCCAGGCTTGTGGTTGGCTGCCTGACCACGCTCGGCGCACGAAGGGCAGTGCGGCCTGTTGCGGCACACCGCCACCACGTGGTCGGAGCCACCACCAATTAAAACAGCAGCGGGCCCTGTCCACAGAACAAGGATACCGCTGCGTGACCCGGGGCGAAACACCAGAAACACCGGAGTGGCCTGCTCTTGAGCAGGACCACCCGGACCCGGGTTCACCCCAGCTTCGCCCTCCCAAACCTCGACCACAGGCACATCCGCAACCACGGGGGCCTGGACTCAAACGGTGCAGAGTCGCGGGACGAACGAATCATCCCCACGCGGACGTCCACCGCGCTGCAACCTGGTCCATGGTTGAAGATCGCCTCGGCGATCTCCTGGTGCGTCACGGAGTCGTCAACCCGGTGATACGAAGGTCCACCTTTCTCACCGGGCGCGAAATCCGGATCCTCAGGGAATAGCTCCCTTAAACGCGACGCCAAGGTGTTCGCTTGCTGGGCCGCATTGGCCCCGAGGACCTCCAACAGAAGTCCCCCGGTGGCTATACATTTGGGCCTTACACTCTTGATCCCGAACGTCGCAGTGACATTCGGGATCTCGGCTTTAGCTCGCCGCATGATATCGGCGAGCATCGGCGTCTCGAAACCCTCGACCGGCGCCAGCTCGACGGCGACTGTTCGGGGGAGGCGCTTCCGCATCGCCGTCCGTTCCTTGCGTCGGCTTTTCCTGGAGGGCTGGTTACTCGGCGGTAACTCTCGCCCCAGCAGGTTTGGCCGCCTTGTTAACAGCGGCTTGGCCGCTTTGTTATCCGCGGGGCGCGCCACGGAGGCGGATTTGGCGGGCGTCACGGGGACTGCGCTCGTGCCGCAGTCGCACCCCGGACAGGGGTGGGTGTGATTACACCTGCCCCTTTTCCTGCCTTCTTCTTCTTCTTTACGGAGCTGACCCCTGCTGCGCCCGTGGAAGCGGTCTTAGCGGGGGTCCACTCGACTGCACTGGGAGTGGGGGCCACGCGTCTAGGCGTGTTGGCTCCTTTCCTCTCGGACACGGTCTCTCTCGGCGTCACCGCCCGAGGGTCCCGCGCGCGCTTTGGGCACCACTGCCCTAAGGGTGGTGACGGCTGTGGGCCGATAAACCGGTCCGTCGTCGTCGCCTTCCCCTTCTTCTTCTTCCTCCTCTTCTTTCGCTCGGTGCCGGAGGCCGACATCGAGGCCGCGACCATGACACCCTCATCGGGTGTTGGCGCGAGTCCTAGCCGCCCCTCAAGGGCACCGAGGCGTCTCTCCAGGCCACGAAGAGACTGGATAATGTCCTGTAGGACCCTCGTAACTTGAGGGTCCGCGGCCGCGAACCTAATCATAGGGGAGAGGGAGCAATCCTGCTCAATCCCCCCTCCCTGGCCGGGCTGGCCATCCTAATCTCCGGGACTTCAGGGGGATCCTCAGTCCCGTCCGGCCACGCAAGGGGGTCTCGTCCGAAGACTCCCCTCTTCTCTCCCACACGCTCCTCTTCATGCCCCGTCCTGGACGAGCGAGGAAATCTCCCTTCACGGGAGAAATCTCCCATTTTCCTTCTGGGCGAGAAGGTATCTTCGCCCAGAGGACTCCTTAAATAAGCTCCCGTTAGAGGCGTTGAATTTCCGCCTTCTGCATTCGGACCTTCGCCTGGGCCTCGGAAAGGACCTTGGTCGCAGCCTGGTCGGCACCGAATCGCGAGGTGCGCTGGCATAACGCCAAGCACGCCTGCGTCGTGACTCTGGCGCCGATCCTAAGATCGTAAGCGACCTGACCATTGAGACTCCTGCAGCTCCTCTCGCGGGACCTATCAACCCTTTCCAGGGCCTCCAGGGCAATCGCGGCAACTTCTTTGAGGTTACCAGCCGCCAGTCTATCCAAGATCTGTCTCTCCAATGCGGCGGCACGGGTCCCGATCCGCCCGATTCGTCCGACAAGATGCCGGACCCCCGGACCTTCAGGATTTCTCCGCACGCGGGCCTTATCAGCAATGGAGGCGAGGTCCGCCGCCTTGAGTGGGGTCATCTCCCCCTCAAATGCCTTCTCCACCACCTCCTCAATTGTCGGGGTCAGGTCGCGAAAAGGCCCCGAGCCGTCTTTACGCGGGCGCCCACGCGCCCGGCTTTGAGGGGCCAGACCTCGCCCTCGCTCTCTCCTCTTCCGATGTATCGTCGTACATGTCTACGACAACACCTTGTAGGGCGGCGCGCGAGGGGAATTGTTCGATATCATCTCGACGTCCACCTCTCGCGCGCTCTCCTCCTCCGTAGCGCGAGTAATCCGCTTTACCTCGACCCGCGCGGAGCCCGTCAAGATTTCGTGATCGATGATCCTGGGCCCCCGTGGGCCTTCGCCGCTGTCATCGCTTTTGCCGCCCCCCCTCCCCCTCAAGGATGAGGGAGGAGTCAGCGGGACCGGCTCCTCACCAGAGGTGAGCCAGACATCGCCATCAGCGCCGGTTTTAGGCCAGTAACAGGACCCCAAAACCTTAGCCTTAATGTAGCGAATGAAGCCCTCGCGAATCTCGACTTCTCAGCCGGCGGCCTGATCACGATTGTCGGCACTGTCGTCGGAGAAGTCCCGCGAGGACTTCTCCCGCTCCCTTCTTTAGTTGCCGAGCGTATTCCCGGGCCATGCTCTGATACGTCACGCGCTTCAAAGGGGCCCCGGGACTTCTGCTCGGCGCAGAGGAAAAACCTGCGCAATTTCAGGTCTTTAAGATAACCCCTGTATTTGCATATTACGCCGGACAGATACGGTTCCCTTGTATTTGGAGGATCCAATGGAGCCCATCTATCCTCCACAACTCCTCGCTGGCACTGCCTCCGGAAAAGGAGATAATATCCATCCGGATGCGGCCCGGAAACAGACCGCGTAATATGGCCCGCACGAAGCGGAAGCCATGCGAGATCATCCGCGGTGGGGATGGAGTCATCCCCACTCACCAGGCCGACAGTCGGGCCCGAAGGCTCGAGGTCGGCTTCAACCATCTGCTTCGTACTTTTATTATTAGCAAAACTCATTATAAAATAAATCCCACTGCCCGCAGTGACTGGACCAGCCGGGTGTACTCTCACCTCTCCAGAGACATGACCTAGGGAGGGCTCCGAGTTCCCCCGGGGGGCTGGTCTATGGCTCGAGTCCCAGGATGGGTATCTGGGACACTGGCCTCCGGGCCCCTTACACACCACGGGCAGGAACAAGTCCCAGATTCCCGCAGCTTTCAGGGGTCCCCCGCCTTCGACTATGGAGGCACCGCTGCGGGTGACGCCACTCGGGGGTCCCCACGGACAGGGTATTGGGCAAGGACGCGACGCCCCGTCCAAATCCTCACCCGCTGTGGCGATCAGCACGCCCGCGCTGGGAATCGCTCTCCGACGCGGGCACCCACTGCACGACGTCTCCCTTCGGAAGGGGCGCCGTCGGGAGACGCCATACTACTTTGCTTCTGTGCCGACAGACCCAGACCTCGGAATACTTCCGGACGGCTCTGCCGGCACTGCGGGAAGCACGCGGGCCCAGACCTCGGAATACGTCCAAGCGGCCCCGCGGCTCCCTGTCCTACGTCTGGTGTTAACGTGTTTTCCTTCACGGCAGGATTCTTTGCCACCGACGCCACGAGCCATTGTTTCCAGTGGTCCCTAAGGATCCTGTGGACTATTATATTTTATCACTATTATATTTTATTCTAGTACTCTAGTATAGTGTGATATAATTTGAAACATGGGTCAATACATAATCCTATATTACTTACAATTACTTACAATAATCCTATATTACTTACAATTTTTGCATTCATAATGCCTTTCCCTTCTTCTATTTGCTTTCTATACATTTGCGCCTCGCATTTTTCCGAATTATTTTGTTTACGTGTATTGACGGAAAATGTCTTGGTAAATATGCATTTTAGGTCACACATCTCCGATTTCGATGTGCTTCAGATATGTTGTAGGGCAGGTCATACCGAGCAATTATGTGAAAAAATTTCGTGGGGGACGGCCTTGGTTTAGGAGATATGGCAGTTCAAAGTTTTGGAACAATATTAGTATTTTTGTTCTTTTCGTTCGTGTTGTGAGCGTGTAGGCAGGGGGGGCTGCGCCCCCCCGCAGGGGGAGTGGCTTCGCCCCTCCCCCTGCTCCCCCCTTCCGATTCTATCGGATTTTATACAATAAAAGAATGAGAAAAATAACGAATTACTTATATGCTTATATACTTATAAATATTTATTTTTTTATTATATTGAAGGCGGATAATATTTTGCCATAATATCGAAAAACGCCTGTATGCGTTCGGTAAATGGATATTTTCGTTTGAAAAGAAATTCTGCGATATAGGTGGCATAATGTTTTTTCCGAATGCCATATCGTGATATGTTTCCCCGAGTTTCTCTCCATGCTCTTTCAATGTGTTGCGTATGAGCTTTAGTGTCAGGATCAACGAAATTGTATGAATGGTTCACGGTAAGGTGTTGATACCCTTCACATTGGAGACARTTGTATGCTTTCCAACAATCCGACATTATAGTTGTACCAGGCTTGATCCATTTTTTTATTATTGCTAACAGTGTTTCCGCTGATCGATCAGGTACACATTCGATAAACAATTTTTTATTTTCACGCTCGTAACCACCAAAAACCCATTGTCCAGTAACAAGTTGACCTTTTTGAAATTTTCGTTTTCCAATTTTAGCTTCATCTATTTCCACAGTAGAGCCTTCTCCTCCTAACATTTCACTATTGTTTTCAAGCCAATCAAGACATAGCTAGGTGTAAATACAAAAAGAAGTTTTCATTATACGTAAAATATAATGAAATATAATATAAAAATATAATGAAAAATACGACAGAAATTAGACCAATCGACAACAGTGTGTGATTGAATATTCAGTTCATCGCTGAGAAACATTTGTCGAGGAGGACGTATCATTAAAAAATATGCAACGAATCGACACGCATTTTGGATACTCAAATGAGACTGTGAGAACCATGTATTATGAAATGGACTCACGGTAAAATTACACCACTTTTTCCGTCGTTTTTTATGTCCACATTTTTTATATGTCACAGAGTGACACATAAAAAGCATATGTTCGCGATTTAAATTCACATCTGCTCCACACTTTGGACATTCAATATTTCCATGAATAACTTTACGATCAACAAGAAAATCTATTAATTTGTCCTTATTCTCTATCATACTTAGAAATTTGTGTAGTCGCATGTTGAAAGCTATTAACAAACTGCGAGGAAGTGAAACGGAATCTTGACCTTGTAGCTTTRTTTACATTCCTCAACACATCAGCCCRACATACACAAACTTAACTGTTCGTAATAACAGCTTGTAATATCTAGAATAAAGCATTAAAATTCTGAAACTTTGAATTGCCATATTTCCTAAACAAAGGCCGTCCCCCACAAAATTTTTCCACACAATTACTCAGTATGATCTGCCCTACAACATATCTGAAGCGCAAAGAAATCGGTGATGTGTGACCTAAAATGCATAATTACCAATGTCTTTGTGTCAAAAGATCTCATCTTCAGTGTTTTTATCTTTTACTTTACTTATATTTGTTCTATTTGAGTGATATTTTTTAAAAATTTGTTTTATTAAACAAAGATGAAAATTAGCAAAAGATAAGTTTATTCCAGTTACATGGTTATATAAAACAAGTGTGTTATACACAGTTAAACCTAATAAATGAAAAAATACTTTTTTTGTACCATTTTAAACATTTTCTGGTAGAATTCAGAATATATAAAAAGTCAACTTTGTCAACCACACTTATCGTGTTGTAATCAATTATATACTGCGGTTTAACAATTTTTTTCTTTAGTCATTACTGTTTTGGACAGTAACAATCAGAATTCACTTACGTTTGATATAACGAATTTTTGTCGATAAGATTTGCCTGACCCCTATAAGCGCCTTTAATTCGCTTCAAGCAATATGAGCGTCTATAGGCGCCAACAGTACATTAAAAGTAAATTTTCAACAGTATCGAAAGGTTAATGATGTTTTCGAGATTATTAAATATAAAATTTGATGTTAATATGATATAAATTTTAAAATGGAGAATTCGATATTGTGGTTTCATAAAATTTTTAATAAATCGATATATATTAAACTTTTTTCATTCATTTTTATTATTGTGATTATTAAAGTTGCTGATTACAAATTTGATAACAAAATTACAAATTTTTATATAACATAATATTCTAAAATTTCAAATTTTTCGTCTGACTGAATTACATCTTATATGTATTTCCTACATTATTTTTACTTTTAATTTTACTTATTTCTTATCACGCCATCTAGTAGTGATAAAAAAATTCTATTTAAAATTTAAACAAAAATCAAGATCACGGTAGTGTCTCGCGACGAGTTTACCATATATATAGCGTCGCGAGACCATGCCTATATACGCGAGCCGGCAATTTGCAAACGCCCGTGATTATCGAATCTTAATAACGGCTGAACCGATGAAGTTCTGAATAGGCGCAATCGATAGCTTGGGTTCGAAATGTATCATAAAAATGTTTTTATTTTTCCTCTACGTATTCTATGAGCGGAGATATTGCGATGCAAAGTTTGAATCTGGAATTTTAAGAAACGTCGTCGTTATTGTCATCATTATTATTAACGTCATCATTGGCCGTTCGTGTATTGTACGGTTGCAATTTCTGACGCAAGAGGCGTTAGCGATCACTTCTGAATAGAGACCCTATACCAGAGTCTGGACACGAGCGATTGTGGCAAAATGCTATGAGAGAGAAAGATATATACAGGGTGATTTAGAACCGTATGTCTTTGAAGGGACCTATTCCTGAGGATATTCTGAAACGACTTTTCCTTTAGCAAAAATTTGTCGCTTAGTTTTTATGTTATAAAGAAGAATAGTTATCGAATCACTAGGCGTGTATAGGAGATAGACAGAGGCGGTGCAACTCACTGTCCGATACGGGCGATTATGTGAGACGCTCAGCTGTGATCAGCTCAAATACAATATCCAACTTCTCTTTTTCTCTTTCTCTCTGTCTCTCTTTCTTTTGCTCTCTCTCTCTCTCTCTCTCTCTCTCTCTCTCTCTCTTTCCCGCCCTTCTACATGTTTATCTTACAATTATTTTAAATGTGACAGTTTTAATATAAAAATGATTTACATGTACAGAATTATTAGAAACAAGGCGGCAAATAGTTAATATCATTTTTAAATCTATTATAATTAAAATGTCAGTGAGTGAGTTAGTAAATAAATGAGTGAAAGAGAGAGAGAAAGAGAGAGAGAGAGAAAGGGGGAAGATATTGTATTCGAGTGTCAGCTGATCACAGCTGAGCGTCTCACATAATCGCCCGTATCCGACAGTGAATTGCGCCGCCTCTGTCTATTTCTTATACACGCCTCGTGATTCAATAACTATTCTTCTTTATAACTTAAAAACTAAGGGTCGGACAAATTTTTGGGTAAATGTTTAGAATACGTCGGTCCACTTAAATTTTGATAAAAATACACTCAATCGATGCGTTTTCGCGTAAAAATAAAGGTTTGAGAAGAAAAAAGCGTCGCTCTGCCCCGCGAAGCGAGATATTAATTGTTAAAATTGACGACTATTCAGGTTAGAAAATCTGTCATACCGACGTAATGTAGTGACGTGACTTGCGCTACGGGTACGTGCGCATGCTCTGTGGCCACTTGCGCATGCGTGAAAGGGTTACGGCGTCAGTTTTCACGAAATGTAAACTAAGTATAAGCTGCATTTCACTTGAAATCTTGCTTCACGTGGAAAGTTGTAAACCCATGTGGAAACTCACTTCGCGTTATAAAATGTATGCGTGGAAGCAGTATGTTCCGCCCCCCCTACGGGGGGGCTCTACTATCCAAAAACTAGACACATAGGTTTGCGTGGAATCTCGCTTTGTGTGGAAAGTGTATGCGTGGAGGCAGTTGCAGGAAAGTTGCAAACCCATGTGGAACCTCGCTTCGCGTTGTAAAGTGTATGCGTGGAGGCAATATGTTCATTTCAAGTGAAATGCGGCTTATATCTATTTTATATTTCGTGCAAACTTTGATGTAACGCTTATACTCATGTCGCTAGTTTTTCGTCGGTATGACAGATTTCCTAACCTGAATAGTCGTCAACTTTACGATTAATATCTCGCTTCGCGGGGCAGAGCGACGCTTTTTTCTTCTCAAACCTTTATTTTTACGCGAAAACGCATCGATTGAGTGTATTTTTATCAAAATTTAAGTGGACCGACGTATTCTAAACATTTACCAATTTTTGCTAAAGGGAAAGCCATTTCAGAATACCTTCTGGAATATGTTCTGGAATACCTTCATGAATATGACTTTCAAAGACATAAGGTTATTCTGAATCATCCTGTCTACTATCTCCATCTATTCATTCTAACCTTAATGGCTGCGTTCGGGCAAACGCTATTAACGCTGAAAATTTATAGTGCACGTACGTGTACTATAGATTTTCAGCGCTAATAGCATCTGCCCAAATGCAGCCAATATAATGTGTATATTCGTATATTTTTTCAAGTGGAAGTTGTTAATAGCGTCAAAAATATTAATATTAAAAATAAAAACATTAATTAAGTATTTATAGTAAAAATGAGTGGCTGCGCTGTTCCATATTGTAATAATTTAGCTGCCAAAGGATATACGATGAAAAGATTTCCTAGAAATCCTGAACGACAAACTGTATGGGTAAAAAATATAAACCGAGAAAATTGGGTACCAACAAACAATTCACTTCTTTGCGAAGTTAATACGTTTAAATTTTTTACAATAAAATAAATGAAATAATTAATATTAATGTAATTAAAATGTGATATTTAAAGTGTCATAATCTGTTAACAAAAATAATTGCTAAATTTGTTGTATTGAGGTTMARAATTTATAATAAAARAAAAARTATTTTATTAYCTCAAAGATATGATARTAAGTCTATGTATAATATTCGTTAAAAATATAAAAATATTCTAAAAAGTTTATGTATACATTTCTCCTATCTGAATTTATAAGGTTATCGAAGTTTGAACTGGAGCGGGAGTTGCCACAAACGACGGATCAATCAAAATCAAAAATTGTCAATCTCATGTCCAGATTCTGATATAGGGTCTCTACTTCTGAATATATGTATATATCATACATTGCTCGCTCGCTCGCGAAATAACTTCTGATCGAGAATGAGTGAGGGAGAGAACGAAATCACGCGATCTCATCGCGCCTTTTCCTATTCGTTTTATTCCAATTTGCACATTCATAAGACATCTCGAAAGCACATTGATTTATCATACTTTGTTCTCAATATGCAGGCGTGAGACTATTGAAATTAGATCTTGAAAAAATATTAGATATTAGAATAATATTAGATATTGAAATATTTTTCCAAAATTACCTTTTTAAATAAAGGTGAAAAAGGCAATAAGTTTACGCATTGCCTGAAGGAAAAACTGTTGTATGAATATATTGTTTATAACATATAAACACTACAAATTGCATGATATCTTCATAAAAAATTACCTTTTTTAAAAAAGGTAATAAACGCGACAAGTTTACGCATTGCTTGGAGGAAATACTGTTATTCTAACTCAAGTGGTATAGCTTTAATAATGATAACCCAATTAAAAAATAAAATTCAGTACAATTCTATCTATATTCTAACCCAAGTGGTATGGAATTTATTTTAATAATAACACGATTAAAAAATAAACCTAAGTGATACATTTCTATTTAAAAAAATTATAATAATTCTCCTTAAAAAAAAAATAATAATAAAATCTAAGTAGTGGTATTTTTATTTAAAAAAAACTCAAGTGATACGTATCATTTATTAATAAGTAAAGATACATATTTTTGCACTCAAAAGTTTTTCTATTTCAACCTATTTATCACAAAATTGCGTCATTTTACTGAAATCAAATAATATTTAATTCAAATAATATTTAATAATGAACTCTAATTATACATATATCATTTATACAAAAGATTTGATATAAAAAATTGACATCAAATTATGTCCCATTATCTTAAAAATTTTATGCACAATTGCTTTTAAAAAATTAAACCCAAGTGATACTTATCTCTGTATTCTCATTGAAGTCTTTTTATAAAATTGTTATCTAATTCAAATAATATATATCTAACCCGTGATATATTACTCAATCCAAATAATATATATATCATTTATATAAAAGATTTGATATTAATAAATTTCATCTCATTATCTCGACATTTAAATTTATAATTGCTTTTAAAAAGTAAAACCCAAGTGGTACGTATCTTTGTATTCCCATTGAAGAGTCTTCTTATTCTAAGTATAGTAAGCTTTCAATTTTTTTTTTTTTAATAATGATATAAAATTGTGTTACTAAACTCAAATAATACGTATCTAACCCAAGATAATACCCCTTTCATTTTCTCTTATATGATATTCCGGCATGTGTTTCTATAAAACATAACAGTACAAAATGAAAAAATTTAATTTAAATGAAAAAAAATTTTATGTAAAAAACTTGGCGCTGCTAGACTTCAAAATAAAAACAAGGAATTTTGATTTAATAAAAAAATAATGAAAATATTTAAGGAACAATGCGATAGCAGTAAAATAATAATAACCAATGCGTGTATATATTTTTCGAATGAGTGATACGAATATGTGGATTAGAATTACATATAGGATATAAGTTTCGATTTTTTGTATGCAATGTGGTATGTTGTCAAAGCAAATATACAGAGTAAGTTTAGGATATTGTAATTTTAATATTAAACAGTAAACTTTGTTTTTATTTAATGTAATATTAAAATTAAATTTATTATTAAATTGTTTTCATTGTTTTCCTTATTCGGTTTATCAACGTTTCTTTACATAAAAATTTTTTTTATTTAAATTAAATTTTTTCATTTTATACTGTTATGTTTTGTAGAAACTTGTATCGGAATATCACATATTAAAAGAAAATGAAAGCTATTACCTTAGATTGGATACATTATTTGAGTTGAGTAACACAATTTTATAATATCATTATTTTTGAAAAAAAATTAGAAAGATTACTACCACTTAGAATAAGAATTTTTCAATGGAAATACAAAGATACGTACCACTTGAATTTTATTTTTTAAAAGCAATTATATATTTAAACGTTGAGATAATGAGATGAAACTTGGCGCCACTTATCGATATCAAACCTTTATATAAATGATATACATATTATTTGAGTTGAGTAATATACCACAAGATATACAGGGTGGGCGGCGAATTAATTATCACTTAAGGTAATCCGGGGTAAAAGGGACGGACACGACGGGCAGCGCATCCCCTCCATTCTCTCCCCACGCGCCGGCCTGTGCTCGACACACTGGCCCGCTGGGCCGTGCTACGATTCGGGCGGCTCGACTGCTTTCCTCGGCGCGCTCTCATTTGCCCGAATTAAAAAATTAATACCGCGTTTATTGTTGAACCGACTCCCCCCAAACATTAGATTTTTTCACTTATTTTAATCCGTTCTATCGGATTACCTTAAGTGATAATTAATTCACCGCCCACCCTGTATATGGGACATTCCACGTCAAGTGGCCCCTCCTTCTGTCCAAAAATTGAAGCGACTTTAAATATTGACTTTGGGCTAAAAATGTTCGTATAAGCGAGGGCTTTCGAAATTTGAGTGGCCTTTTTGAAAAACTCCATAACCCCACGACCCCATAAGCAAAATAACCCAAAAACCTGATGAAGTGATCTTACGATATGATTTATACGACTTGTCTCATCTCAATAATCGCTTTAATTGAGCTGTTTGGCCCTAAAACCCTCATAAACTATTAACCCCATGACCTCTTGACCTTATAACCCTCAAAACTCTATAATCCCATAACTATATAGCCCCATGAGCTTCTAAACCCCTATAATCGAAACCATCGCACTTTGATTATCTTTCTATACCTGCCAATTTTTTATATCAAATCTTTTATATAAATGGTGTATATATAATTAGAGTTCATTATTAAATATTATTTGATTTCAGTAAGATGACGTAATTTTGTGATAAATTTTGGTTGAAATAGAAAAACTCTTGAGTGCAAAAATATGTACCTTTATTTATTAATAAATGATACGTATCACTTGAATTTTTTTTTTATAAAAATACCACTACTTGGGTTTTATTATTATTATTTTATTATTATTATTTATTTTTTATATAACTATTTAAAATAATTTTTAAAAAATATAAATCCGTCATATTGGATTTTCAAAACTAAATTTCAAAAGTAAATTAAAAAATTTCAATTTCAAACTTATGTATTCGTTTATTTCTTTATAAATATTTAAAAAAATTTATCACATTTTATAAAATATTTAAAATTATTGTAATCCAGAAGTGCTATTTTTAATCAGTCAATTTTGTATGAAATTTTGATTAGAAATTCAAAATCCTCAATCTTAAAAATTCTTAGAAATAATTTTTGCAATTCTAATAATATTTATAAAAGGGAATAATTAAGAATGATGCACAAATTTTATGGAAAATAGATCTCAGTCAAATTGCTTCAAATTTTAATACTTTGTAACTCATGTCAAGCTGATTAAAAATCCTTACGGGCACAAATCAAATGTTTTAGTTTTTATTCCAGAAACTTCGAAAGATTTTATATTTTATATGAAAAAATACAGAAAAATTGAAATCATTTTTTTTTACTACACTTATGCATATATTAATATGCATCCGCAAATGTATATTTGTGATTTTAATTTTTGCCCGTACTCAGAATTCCGGAATAAACGTGAATGTGAAGGACGTTTCATTCTTTATGCTTGATTTTCGTGAGTTCTTTTGCCTTTTACATACGAGGTACTTAATTTCTATAAATCCTCTTATCTTTCACACATAATATAATTATTTTTAATATAGTTACTTTTACTTGTTGAATCCTTTTCTTTAATTCCTCACTTCAATATCAATTCTCGATTATCAAGATTTACTTATGAAGTCTATATTTGCTATCCTTGAACATCACTACTGAAGTGAATATTAGATCCAGCATAGATCTTCACAAATAAATTTTAATAGTCGAGAATTATTTAATATTGAAGAGAGGAATTAAAAAAGAAAAGAATTTGCTTAAGAGTAATTATATTATATATGAGAGACAAGAGGACTCACGGAAAGAAAAATCATGCACCTCAAAAATATGCCCGTCATTCCGAGTAATTCTCGAGAACTGGCGAAAAACTAAAATCATAAATGTACACTTGCAGATGCACATTGATACATGCATAAGTATAATAAAAAAGCTTTATTTTAATTTTTCTCTGTAATTTTTCATATAAAATATAAAGACCTTAAAGGTCTTGGAGCAAAAACTAAGAATTTTGGAAGTTTGTGTTCAAGAGAACTTTTAATCAGCTTGACAAGCTACAAAATATTAAAATTTGAAGCAATTTGACTGAGACCTATTTTCCAAGAGATAGATAAGATTTGTACGGGATTCTTTTATGATGTTCATAGATATCATTTACTTATCATCAACTTCACTTTGTTCATGATGTCTATGGACATGGACAAAAGGCTTAAAATTAATTGAGATCTTCCTTTCTCCATTTCTCTCTGTCTCTTCGCCTCTTCACTTTTCCATCCATCCTTTCTTCTTAAGTCTTTATTATATTAATATTAATTAAATTTGACTGGGATAATGTGTTTATTTTGATGAAGAAGCTTATTTCAATAAAAGATTAATTTGAAAAATGATTCATATAAAAAAACAATCTAAAGGTTTTAATCTTCAAAAAAATATGGAGCTCTTCTTGATCTAATTTACTTGGATATTATTAGTCGTCCTATGAGTTCCTCAACTCCGTCTCTCATATAGGTGGAGGGGGAGAGAGATACACTTCAATACTCCCTCCCATTTTCATTTCCATTACTACCAAAACACCAAAACCATTCAATTGTAACGAATCACTCAAGCTCTCTTCGTCACAGTAAGTCTTAAAAATTTTTTTATTTTTTATTTTTTATTTTTTATCTTTTGCGATTCTTTCCATTAATTATTTATTTCGCTTCTTTATAAGATTCCATATCTGACGCATTCACTTTCAATAATTTGACTCAACTTTTATTTTTCCATTTGACTATTTTAAATTTGACACCGAGAGAAAAGAGATTGAGGAGATTTAGTTTTTTCATTGTACCAAATTTTATACGCTGAAGAGGATCCATATCAGAATCGAAATGTTATTCATATTATAAGTATTCATATTGTACGTTTTCATATTGTACGTTTTGTACTTTCCCTACTTAATTATAATTATATAATACACACGACTTTAAGTCCTGTCATATTACGCATTTACAACCACGAGGACCTGTACGGCAAATTATATTTCGAAATATTAATTAAGTTGTAATTTACATTTAAATGTAGTATACGTTTGTTAATTTCTTCAGCGATATACTCTTTTATTCTGAAGAACAACACAAATCCTAAATTTGTTTCAAGGTCATAACATGTCTGGAGTGGATGGTAACAGCACGGAGGGAGAATCTGCATGCGGCCGTGGACCTGCTCAGACTGGGCCCGGTTGTTATCGCAATTATGAGCATTATAGTCTGTCGCGACATCGGCGCAGTACATCCAATGCTTGTTTCCCAAATTTATCTAATGACCTGCCTACTACGCCCGACAGCCCAAATCGTCGGCTCCTCGACTTTGTCCAGAACGTACCGGGTGTCCAAAACGATGATTACTATCAGGATGAAATGCCGGCGCAACATGTCAACCAAGGGAATTTGACTTCTAGCGTAAGTTCAAACTTCGAATATGCACTCACATATTAGCGTGTACAGATATATATGTAAACATATTGAACTTTGTCCATGCAATGATTTATCACTCAAAAATTAATACTTCAGATATAAGAGCAGATAAAGAAAATTTTCTATTTGTTGATGTTACAATATATTTTATGTATGAGTTTTACACACACGCGCGCGCGCACGCACGCACGCACGCACGCGCGCGCGCGCGCGCGCGC
>JANQDE010000140.1:143507-180989 GCA_037157785.1 Cephalotes varians
GGGGGGGGGATGTGTTACATCATTTTATTTCTTCATATATAAAAGTAAGACCAACAACAAGCAGATTTAATTAAAAATATTTAGAAATATTGAAGTAATTTATTAATTAAGGAGGTAGGATAGATCACTTGCAAAGATAGAGGGAGAGGAATACACCTATCTTTATGCATCAGCAGTATCAATCTATATATGAAAATCTTTTAATAATAAGATAGGCTATTTTATGATTTATTCATAAAAAACTAATTTTTTATTTTGAATCATAATACTAATATTCTATTATTAAAAAATACAAATAATTTAATGTTTTATATTCAATGATTAACGAGTACTTTGCAACGTTGCATTTTGAAAATAAGATTGAAAATAATATTTTTTGGTCGAATTGCGAGCTGTCAAATGAGCATATTTTCATGCTTTTTGGATATATTAAAAAATTACATGGACGAAGTTCATTGTTTACAAAAACTTAAAAAAAGATTTGATTTAACTATTTATATAATTCTTATGTAAATTAAAACATTTTAAAAGTAACGTAATGTATCAATTGCGTAATGTATTAATGTACATATAAGGTACATATAGCTGTCATAAAATCTCATGCATAAAATTCTAACTTTAAATTTTTTCTTCTTAAAAATTGCACGGGCAATTGATTTTAAATTTTAATATGATATTAATTTTGTTTTAAATAATATCCCATGTAATTTTTAAATAAATTTAATTTTTGACTTTTTAATCTTATTTTCTTAACAAAATTTAAAAAATATTAGATTGGAAGATAATTAATGCCATATTTTATCAATAGATTACTTTAGTTTTATTACAAAGAAATTTCAATTGAAATAGTGTAAATGCATGATAACTGAAGCTTCTAAACATCAACAACATTTAATACAAGAAAATCATAGAAGCGTTTGTGTTTATTTGAGATTGAAAGAAAAGCTATATTTCTGTTATTTGATGCTATTTTACTTCTGGAAAAAGAAAAACGCGATAGTAAAAAAGTATATGTCTTGGTATGAAAAAATATTGTAACTGAACGCATATGTCAGAAATGATTTACGGAATTTCGTGTTGGTGATTTTCTTTCGATCTCAAGTGAACACAAATACCTCTATGTATACAATTTTCACACACTAAGTGACGCTTAAAGGTTTCAGCTGTCTATAGCATGCATTTACGTTACTTTAATTAAAGTTTTTTTCTAATAAATTCTTTTTTTTTTATTAAAGTTTCTTTCTAACAAAGCCTTTTTATTGAGAAAATAGAACATTACTTTTCTTCCAACTCAATAATAGTGATATCCTAGCAACAAAATTCATTGGTACAATGTTCCCAATGCATGCCAATGTTTAGCCAATGAGAATATTGTTAATATTATAATGAATTGTGTTACTAAGATAAGAATGCTGAATGTTTCGATTGCATAATCTTCTTCAGCAATGATAGTTCATCAGAATATAGA
This sequence comes from Cephalotes varians, assembly GCA_037157785.1. Taxonomy (NCBI): domain Eukaryota; kingdom Metazoa; phylum Arthropoda; class Insecta; order Hymenoptera; family Formicidae; genus Cephalotes; species Cephalotes varians. The sequence goes on from JANQDE010000140.1 coordinate 144,976, forward strand.
TAGATAATGAAAAATATACATAATATAATGCGAAAACTAGAACATAATAAATTAAAAAGATGAGAACGATGAAACATGTCGAATGCGTAATTTTCTTATTAAGTCAAATAAATAAGAACCTAATAAAGTCTAACATCAAAATTGAAAGCGAACATAATAATCGAAACAAACAATGTATAAATAAATTAGATAGTAATTATACAAAATCAAAAAATAAAAATAAAGATTTATAATTGTTCAATAATGAATAGATAGATGGACTGGACTATACACTGGATTTCATTTAGTGTTACTGAAACATATATGTTTTACTTCTGCCTAATCGCCATCTTATCTTTTTCTCTTCCGCATGTACAGGCCAAGTGACGAACTATATGTAAATCGTCGATCGATACAGTTAATACTCAAATAATTAAAAAAGAAGAACAATATTTTACGACATTAATTTATAGTCGAATACGTTTTTGTATATGTGTCCGTAAATGAAATAACGACTTGCTTCTATGTCTCAATTTTTTATTACCGAAATGTCTCTTTTTTCTCTTTTATCTCTCCTCAAACCACACACCTCCTGCGCGCCATCTTTCTTGACGTGCGCAATACAATTTAGCGTAACACATAGTAAGAATAAACATAAAACAAAAAGAAACACAATTTTTCAATATATCTCCCGACATTAAGGGGATCCTGGAGTCGTCTGTTTTACCAACCAAACGCGATTATTTTCGGATACAATAAAATCTTTTTATTGATTGCAAAGAATTATAAATCCTTTTCCACAATTAAAGTATAGACAATAACGTAGTGCGGAGTGCGCGACTTTATACGGAAAACGAAAAAAAAAATAAAAAATAACAGTTTTATTATCGACTTTTGACATCGATTCGTAACAACATTGCTTTATATAAAAATTTGTGAGTATTGTAAACATAAAACAAGCTTAGTCCGCACTAGTATTCGTTTCAGGGAACAATACTATGCTTTTGGAAATCAGCTAGGAGCTTTAGTACAAAAGATTTTTGTCTTTGAAAATTTCATGTGTAAATAATATATAATAATCGGTATAGTAGAGCAATACAAAGCGTGTTGTCCTTGTCACTTTCATTATCGACAATCCTGTTATCCTTGTCATTTCATTTTTAGTTCTGAATTAGATATGTCTGTATTATCGACATCGTTCAAGTTCGGCCGTCTGTCCAGCATCCCCTTAAAAGATATTTTCAGTATTATTTACAATAGAGATTTCTATTGCCTATATTAAACGACTAACTCACTAGCAAGAAATTTCGTGTAGACGCTTAATAATTGGAATGAATTGTTCTTATGTCTAATGACTAACAGTTACAATCGTTATTTTCCATCGGCAATGGACAGAGATTTGCATTCGCGACTCTGTTTCTGTTGAGGTTTCTATGATAGCAACTCTAATTACATCGTTCTTTACTAAATGGATGGCTATAACACGTTCGAGTCTCCATTTAAGCTATGGAAAATTATCCTTCTTGATGAATATTATTGCACCTTCTGTGATAAATTTTATTGGAATTTTCTTTGTAACATTCTAATACAATTCTGTGATGTACTCCTTACTCCATCGCTTCCAAGATTGTTGCTGAAGATTTTGAACCGCCATCTGGATAATCTGGACTCTGATATGTCTGTTAATTCTGAATCTGGTAATGTAAGCGTACGATCAATAAAAAAATGAGCAGGTGTAAAGGGGATTAGATCATTAATATCTGAGATTGGAATCAATGGACGCGAATTGCGATCTGTGTAAGCAACGTATATAGTTCTTTGAATGTCAATATCGCATTGCCTGCTATTCGTCTTAGATGATACTTTGTTGCCTAGACCAGCCTTCCATAAATCATCAAAATGTATTGAGTGAGCAGGTATAAAGTGCCAACTGATACCAATCTCGTTAACCGCTTTTTCAATAGAATTGGTATTAGTTGTTAAGAATTGCGCTAGCTTCTTTAGTTCTCTCTCAATAAGCAAAATGATAGCAAAATATCGATAGATTGGCAGCAGATTTGGTCAGAAAATATTAGCAGATTGACATCAATTGCGGTTCCATTCTGCTTCCATTCTGTTGACAAAATCTGTTCACATAATAAGACAGCAAATTGGCTCCAGAAATCAAGCAAAACCTACTGACAGAATTTAATGACAGATTGGCGGCAGAAATCGAGCAAACTCTGCTGCTTTTATAGATATTTAAATTGTGACGTCATTACTACTAAACAATTTTTAAAAATGACCTTTTCCTATTTTATTTATTTTTAAGATAGTAATTTTAAACATAATAAGTAAAAATTAAATAATATTAAGTTTTATTTAACAGAAGTTAATATAGTTTACATTAAAGCACATTAGATTTTGAGGATATATTTTAAAATAAAAATACCGTAGCCTTTCTTCTTTATATTAACATCAGCGATCATTTTCTGACTACTATGCTTATTAGTTTCCTTGGTGTAAAATTACAATTACATCGCACTAATAAATGTACACATAAATAATAGTAGAAATAATTATGACATGCCTCAGTTTCGATAGATTTCAGTTATATGAAAATCCCGACAAATTTTAAATATGAGAAATGGACACCAATGGACACTACCTAGCGGCAATCTTGGAAGTATTTAGTGATAGCGCAGATTCTGCTCGGTTTCTGTCATTAGTCTGCCGTCAGATTCTGACAGCAGGTCTGTTTGATTTCTATCGCCAATTTGTTGGCATAGAATGCAAACAAGTTTTGTCAGATTTCTAGCAGCAATTTGCCGACATTGTCAGATATTACAGATTCTGTGTGAAATTTGTTACCTTTCTGGCATCTGACATTTATAATAGACTTTGGTCAAAATCTGTCTCTTCAGGTTTGGCTATCTGGGCTGTTAGCTCTAACGAAATTGGTTTCGTTGTCAGAATATATGTGTGCGGGTTTACCTCATCTAGCTAAAAAATGTTTGAGCATAACAATGAACGTTTCCAAGTTAAGTTGGAAACCAATTCTAAGTGAATCGCCTTTGTAGCGAAGCTACACAGTTGTACAACTTTCTAAGCTAAATTTCTATCGCCGATTGGCCAAAATTGAGCTTAAAACTAACTCTGATCTTGCATATAGCAGTTTTAGATGCTTTCTCACAAAAAGCATTTTTGTAGATGTGTGATCTATGACAAAACTATGAGTTTTTTATCCGTTAAATTCTGAATTTCTTAATCTTCTATCAAGAAGCCTATTCTAGTCAAACACACTAAGCTTAGCTAATTTTCTCTTTGTAATTGAATCGTTCCCAGATAGTATATGCAATTCCGTATTCTCTCCTATTCTATATTTCCGAAATTCTCTCTGACTAGTCTTGTAAGATTAAGTAACGAATCCCTTAGCTTTGTTAGGGATGTTGATACATTCTCCTTTTGTTTTTTGCAATTGATCATAAAGCGCCTGCAATACGCTACGACAAGACATCTTAACTTAGATTTCGTGGTAATTTAAAATAAACGATTTGATTGATTGAGTATGTTTCATTGTATAAACTATTTTTCTTAATTCTGTTATCAGAATTTCAGCCTTGGATATGGTAAACCATTCATTTTCTAATTTTGATAAAACGGAGGCTATCAAATCATTTTTGCTTGGAGTAATTGTTTGGGAAGTAAACTTCGTGACAGCAGGTCAGTTGGATTTTTTTGTGTTGGCACGTGTCACCAATTATGATAATCTGTTAGTTTTTGAATTTCTGCTATTCAATTTGAAGCAAATGCTTGCAACTTATTTGGTTGTGTCTGTAGCCAATTGAGAACTATAGTAAAATCGCTTCTATAAACTCCATTGAACGACATATTTAACCCTCAAAGGTCACACATCATGTAGGGCACCTTAACAGTCACACTAGTGCGAATTGGGATTTCGCTAACTTTAAACATTTATATTTTCCTTATTTTTTAACGAAAACATAATGTATTAATATGAAAATTAGGGTAAAATTTTCCGAGAAATCGATTGGTGATATCAGTTTTGCAAAAAAAATTAATTTGTTAATAAAAAATGCGATGTAAAAAATAAGTGTTTTTAGAAAAATGACTTTTTTAAAAAAAATTCGTATCTTTTTATCATTAATGCTTAAAAAAAAAATGAAAAAAGGATTTTGAAGTTAAAGATTTATATTTTTAAGAAAAAATACTCCAAGTTGATTAAATAGTATTATCGATTTTTCCCGGTACCAGGAACAGAGGCATTTCTCGAATTGTAATTTTTTGATCCTTGCTCTGTAAATTTCCTTTTTTTTTGCGCTTTTTGGTAAAAAAATAATACAGAATATTATTTATGATTATTAGCAAGGACATGTATCAATAAAAATAAAAAAATGAGGTAAAAAAATCGAAAATGTACATTTTAATTCACTTTATTTCTAAATTCTACAGTTACAAAAGATGGTTATATTATGTAAATAAAAAATTATAGTTTAATTAGATAAATTGAATGAATAATAAAAAAGACAAATAATAGTGATGATAAACATTTAATCTATGTTATTTACACACTCGACGCAAAGCGGAGAGCGATGGTCGTCGCACATGCGGCGCGTACAGTTTTGACATTTCATGCGAGTGCACCCGTTTGTGTCAGACTCGCAAAGGACACTTAGCACACGTGCTCTCTAATAATTGTCCTCTCTAATAATTTTTAAGTTATTAATAATTGTTAAGTTATTAGGTCGATGCGCTGCCATCTGAAAACATTTGATGCTATACATTGTAATTTAAGTACATTTACTGCACAACATTTATTTACACTTATTTATTTATTTATTTATTTATTTTTTAGTTACAAAGTAATTTACTTATAAAGTAATTGAAAAAAATTATAAAAAAATTGAAAAAAAAGACGAATTGGAATTTAAATGAATTATTTAATCAAAAACAATTTTTTTCTATAAAATAATACTAATAACTTTACTTACGGTATTATTGAACTCCTTTCAGATGAAAAATAAGGATTTCAAAATTAAAAAGTCCGCAACACTTTCGCCCACACTAACGTCACACAAGTGCGAATTCGCACCGAGCGAAGATTTACACCGTTCTAGTTCGGCCAACAATAACTGACTGAGGTCAACTGCGCAACAGCTCGATTGTTTGGGGTATAGAAGGAATTATCGTGGTGGAGCGAACCCTCGGTAGCGTCTACTTGAGAAACGCCAGCTATTTGAAAATTTTGTCGGTGCAAATTCGCACTAGTGTGACCTTTGAGGGTTAAGGAATTCACCATCTTCTTTGCTAATCGTGCAAGTGCATGCGCAAAGCTCCAAGCTCGAGGTATTATTTGTAATTTAAACACACATTACAGTGTCACTCTGATCTTAATAGAAAATAATTAAACCTGTATTTCATGTTCATTCACTATTGAACGGATATGCATGCTTCATATGCATTTTGTGATGCATTTAAAAAACTGTGTACCTTATGCAATCCTCACCGGTTACTTTTCAAGATATCTTGATTTGATTCAATTCATTTATTTGCGAAATGATATCCAAGTAATATGTAACTCAGTTGGAAGGGATTCATCCCATGATAACTTGTGTGCCCCAAATCTTTGTAATAGAATTTTAATTAATACAAAGCATGGGCTTTAAAGTTCTAACGGATCGAATATTAGAATTACTTCCGATAATGTTTGTGTCTTGGAAATCTTCAGAGGAGGTAAATCTTTTATCATATAAACAAGAATATCTTGATGAGCCTGCCAAACTAAACCGAGAATTAATAAAAAGTAAAGAAGTTAAAACCAACAAACGAGCAAACAGGTTTTTATCGAAATTCGAATATATTTAATCACATAATGATAAATTCACGTATAGAAACAATAAAAATTTTCAATATAATAAATAAACCAAGTCAAATGAGAGAAATGCCTATACATGGTCGTGGCTGGATCTCAAGTGCTCAATCATATTTCTGTATATATTTTAGATACAAATTTTCAGTTTATTTTGAATTGTGCGCCGATTGTTTGTCGGACTTGCAACGCAATTCTAATATAATAAGTAAACGTTTCAATCACACTGTGTCTTTATCAGTACGTATAAAAGAAAGAATTAAAAATACAAAAAATAGAATGTAATACAATTATAAATAAATCATCCAAAAATTTAACGGTTTCGCAAGGCAGAAAGTCATAACTGTTGTAATAATAATTATGACAAACCTGACATGATATAAATTAGAGGTCAATTACGTGTAAATAGTCCAACCGAGAATTTTTGTTGTGATACCTCTTTTGAAATTTATTCCATCTGTATTTTTATTACTTGTAAAAACGATCTCTTATGACTTCTGCTTCATTTGAGTTTTCACTTTCAGAGGTTAAATCCTTCTGATTTTAGAATTTGCGATCTTATATACTATCTCTTGTTTCTTCTATTGAGTTTGCTTTGGTCAAGAGATCGCTTACACAGAAATCTCGCCAAATAATTTTTACTATCTCTGGCCATTGTTATTCACTTTCGTTCGCTAGTTCTATTATGTACGTATTGTTAGATATGGAGCTGATGCCGTACGTGATTCTGTATTTAACTCAAATACCCCTACTGAATCTTTCTTAAATGCCATAATATTTTTTGTAGAAGGCTTTGTTCTGGAGTATTTGTCTAAACATTTTTTCTACATCTGCTGATACTACATGTGCATCTGTTCTGAATCTCACAAATATTAAAAATAAGTTATCTTGTGATGTGGATCTTATCACTTGTATGTGACTTAACAAAACGCCATTATCTATGGTAGCAGATGCGTCAAAGATCACGCGAATTTTATTGGTTTGAGTTCCATTACAAATAACGCAGTGATGTGGATAATATACTGTCTCAGTAGCTGAGTTATTTGCCACTATTCTCATATGCTGTAGATTCTCATATTCTTTAAGAAATGCTACATATTATTTCTTATTATTCCTTTAGGATTCCTTCGTAACCTTATTTTCATATTAATAAATGTCGTAATATTTACTTCTACGATTCATCTAATGTGATTGGATCTTTCTTGTGAAATACTGACAATAAATTTATCGCTGTCATTACGTTTATATGTTTGGGAAAAGTGTAGTTCGCAATCCTTTTCCTTTGAGAAAATAATTTCTAAGTTAAGTATTTTTCAAGCTCTCAAAACTTGGCGACTTGTTCATGTATATCATCAACTTACTTAAATGACATTGGATTGAAGTCACGCAACTGCTCATTATTGATCTCGCTGCTATTCATTTTAATCTATGCATTATAAACTGTAAACATTTTACCTATTTGCATCTATCTTATGTAGAGGAGATTCGGAAACCAATCTGCTTCTATAAGAAGATCTATCTCAGTAGTTACATAGAATTGAGGATTGGTCAGTTTGATATATTCGAAGGACTTGGAAAATGATAATTAAAAATAATAGTTGCTGTGACGCAATTTTAATTCTACACTTATATTTTATTTGACATGATGCACTAATTAATTGCTTCAAGATTTACATTTATTCTGTCAAATTGTAAATTTTCACAAAGTCTGTTGATAATCAAGCTAGATTGCGATCCAGATCAAGTACTACACGAGTTTTATGAGTTCTGCTATTACTGTCCTCTACAAATATATATTGTTTGACAAGAGAACAGGAACACGGTCAGTGGTTCTGTGGTTATGTGAGCATAAGACTGACGGAGAATTATTGTTCTTTTCAGGTACTGTAGCTTTCTTGGATGGAAGTCCTTCAAAATGTATTAAAATATTATGCTTGTCTGCACATTTTTTGCATGTACTGCTTTTACAATTTTTAATAAAATGTCCTGGTTTTATATAATTGAGACATAACTGGACTTTCTCTAAAACTTCTACTCGTTTCTCTGGAAAGAATCGTAAGTATTTAAGACAATTTGAAAGATGGTGTGCTTTTTTACACATTACACATTCTTGTTTTTGCATAAGAAATGACTTAGACTTTATCTGATCTGCTTGTTAGATGCCTTTTACACGTGTCTTTCTTCCTTAGCTCTAATGTTTCTAGACACAAACTTACTCTTAAATTGAGGAAACTCTTGAATTCTTCTGATGTTGGAAGATCTTTGTTTCTCATTGTTTCTCTCATTCTCTAATTGTGATAGTGTCTAACTTGAAATTAAATATATCAATAGCGTATCCCAATGCTCTGTTGACTGATCTAACACATTTAATACTCTTAAATATTTGTTAACTGTATCTATTATATTGCGCAGTGAAATGGCTGATTTCTCTTTCATTGCACCTATACTAAAAATTGACTTGAAATATGACTGTAAGTTAGCAAACTTTTATTGTCGATTATGTATAGTCTCCTACAGTGTAATTCACGGCCGAAAACTCTAATGACTTGATAATCTGAGCTGCTGCACCCTTTAAGATAGCCTTTAAATAATGAAATTTCTGTATTGGATTTATTGTTTCATTATCGTGAATGAGAGATTTCTCTAAACCCAAGCCACTTATCTATATCACCCTTGAATTTCGGCAATTCTATGGTATAATTTTGAAAAGAACCAGACTTTCGATTAGCGCGGTTTAGCTCGCGAAACGTTTCCAGGGATCGAAAGCGTCGTGGAAAAGAAAGAAGGCTAGCGATTATATAACACAAAAGAAGGTTTATTCAGAGTAGACGCGAGAAGGACGTGGATTACAAAAGACAGAATGCGTTCGTTACCAGGCGCGAGATACGTAATTTACAGACAGATAGAACGAGTACATTACAATGCCAGTAGACGGAACGCGTAGGGTACAGAGAACAAATAGATACCAGCTAGCACGAATGCGGTGCAGAGGCGGCGCGAGGCGCAAGATGCGAGCCAGATTAATTACGACAACCAGTGCGGTATTCCCCGTAGCGCGAGGGCGAGGTGCAAGCGGTCGCAAGTGCAAGGCGTGGAGTGCAGGAAAGCGCGGCTGCCGAGAATGCTCGGTGGAGGTTGAAAACACCCAACCCCCCCTGATTCTTGCCGCGTTCCTAGAAGTTAGGATGGTGCGGCCGACGGTCGAGAACGCACGACGGAGGCAGGTAACACCCTACCCCCTGGTCTCGTCGGAGGCTCGTAGTGGAACGGTTTGAGCGGTCGGCTGTCGATAACGCTCGACAGAGGTAGGTAACACCCTACCCCTTTGGTCTCGCCGAAGGTTCGAAGAGTTGGAGGCGGTAAGAGCAGCGGACTGCCGAGAACCCTCGGCGAAGGCTGGTAACACCCTACCCTCTTGTCTCGTCGGAAGCTCGTCAAAGGGTGCTTTCCAACTACGTACACAGGCGATACTGTGTAACACAGTGTCCACTAGTGTGAAAAAGAGTATATCAGTGTGTCTCATTTACACCAGTGGACACTGTGTTACACAGTGTCGCCTGTGTACGTAGTTGGAAAGCACCCAAAGGAACGACTGGAGCGGTCAGCTGTCGAGAACGCTCGACAGAGGCAAGTAACATCTTACTCCTTTGTCTCGCCGAAGGCTCGAGTTCGCTTCAGGCAGTGGAGCAAGCTCGGGATCGCAGGTCTAGCGGGTCAGGATGCCGGTCGGCGAGCGAAGCGAGCTTTTGCTAAAAAGGTCCCTGTTTTATACCCGAAAAATCGCGCACTCGTGGATTTTTGACGTTTTCCGTCAGTGTTCGTTATGAACATTATTGTTTATTGTTTATCCGCCCGCGGTGCGGAGCGCGAGATTCTTCGTTGTCGGTCGGGACTCTTCGTGCGTTTCCGTGTCTTGATGAGATTCTTCATTGCCGCGCGGCACAAAAAAAATTATGTGCGGCGCACCGCGCCGTGGCGTCCTGAATGCAAGGCGTCCTTCTAGCAGGTGTTCGCTAGGAACGATACAGTTCTAGGGCGCATCGTTACAATTTTATAGTAGGTAGTTTAATATTAGGTGATAGCAATGCATTGATTTGCTTGTCTTACTACGATCAAAATGGGGTTCAATTTGATTCTCAATCATCCGCGTGAATGTTCCCTACACAATCACTGAATCGTGGCTATCGTTGATTGCTGTATTTAGTGGTTGCCGTGGTTATGTCGCGAGCAAGTAAACTTTCAGTCTGCATTAAATTGAAATATTTTTCTTTGATTCCACACGATATTGTATCGTGTCTCTTTCGTCATTCATAAGCCTATCGATTCCTTTTATATTTCTTCTTATTTTCTGTGTACTTTTCGAATGGTACTAAGACGTTCTTGTATTTCTAACTTCTTTAATTCTTCTAATGTTAATGTCATGTCCGGAAAGTTACCTTAATATCTATCTTAACGATTTCTGAACGTAGTAATCTTGTCTTTAAGATATCCTCATCTTTTTACTAACGCTTTTTACTAACTCTACAATTTAAAAAATTACGACGCGAATGTATACAATGTGTGTCACAGTGGCAACGATAGGGTTAGGGAGATTGCTCACTTATCTGATCTTGCGCTAACATCCTTCGTCGTCAATCGATGAGAGTTTTCTAGCTACGTATACAGGCGACACTGTGTAACACAGTGTACGACGCGGTGCTTTCCAGTTACAACACAAGTCGGCACAATTGTACAGAGCTGAAATGCTCTCTCTATGGATACTAACATGATCAACATTTTTTTACTTTTAATATCATTAATTTTTTTAGATGTAGTATTCCGAGGAGAATTTTTCATTGTTTGAAGATGTATTACCGACTGAAAGACTACTATTATTCCAATCTTTCACTAACACAGAGTTTTCTTGTTTTTTTATTGATATATATTATACTCTTCGTTAAAAGACTAATGGTTACCTTTCCTTGCGTAATCATCTAGAAAGATTATTTAATTGATTAACGAAATTAATTAATTCTGTTAATAAAATAAAGTATATATCTATGTGACATTCCACGTCAAGTGACCCCTCCCTCTGTTCAAAAATTGAAGCGACTTTAAATATTGACTTTGGGTTTAAAATGTTCGTATAAGCGGGGGCTTTCGAAATTTGAGTGGCCTTTTTGAAAAACTCCATAATCCCACGACCCCATAAGCAAAATAACCCAAAAACCTGATGAAGTGATCTTACAATATGATTTATACGACTTGTTTCATCTCAATAATCGCTTTAATTGAGCTGTTTGGTCCTAAAACCCTCATAAACTATTAACCCTATAAACTATTGTCCCCTTGATCTTATAACCCTCAACCCCCTATAACCCCATAATCATATAGCCCCATGAGCTTCTAAACCCCTATAATCGAAACCATCGCACTTTGATTAGCTTTCTATACCTCCGTAATTCTGTAATCCCATAACCCCTTGACCCTAAAACACCGAAACCCTATAACCCCATAATCCCATTCTAGAATATGCCCAATTACAAATTTGAATACGCATGATGTCCTACCTGCACAATGTCACAACTCATTCCAAAAACTGCATTACCATGTCGTCAGTATCCAAAAACTCCATAAAAATCATAACTTAATGAGTCTGACCTTGTAATTCAATTTAATTAGCTTCTTTTTTTGTTTGTCAATATTTAAAGTTCAAGATGCAGAGAGGAGGATTTTAACACTACACTTTATAATTTTACTTTTTATTATAAAATGAAATTCAGTAACATTTGACACAAAGTTTAGTTCTTTTATAAAATACCGAACGACGGACGTAAACCGACCTTCCTGTTTCCTTCTGAACCTCTCTTCGCCTTCTTCTTGGCGGTTATATAGTATTTTTATTTCCGTATTTGGTTGCTGCAGTCTCTAATGATCTTACTTGTGGTTACGTATCTTACTTGTGGTTACACACATTTTTAACTTCTGTCTTTCTGCTGTTGTTTATCCCGGCTTGTGGAGCACTGCTGTTATTTATCCAATTCTCAAGATCAAAAATCCTTCTGCTCTGATTACAGGGCATCTCCTTACTATGTGCAATTTCCAAAGTTCTGGAACGCATTGTTGCCGATCAAATGCAGGGCTTTCTTGAGGATTTTGATGTCTTCGATCCCTCAATCGGCCTAGCCCAGGGGTTCGTCTATTCAGACGGCACTTATTAGGGTGCTTGATGATGTCAGACTTGCGGTAAACCAGTTCAAAATTACCATGTGCGTCTTTTTCGACTTCAGCAAGGCTTTTGATCATGTGTGTCACCGTGGTCTAATTGATAAACTTAGATATATTGGCTTCTCCAATTCAACGCTGCGTTGGATATGCGCCTACCTCACGAATAGAATGCAGCTGTAAAGGATCCGACAAATCAAAAAAAGTTCTCTGTTAAAGCTGTTAAAGCTGGAGTTCCTCAGGGCTCAGTCCTTAGTTCTTTGTTATTTACTCTCTACCTGTTAGATTTTAAGAGAGTTTTACGATTTTGCAAGTATAGCTTCTACGTGGATGATTTTGCTATCTATTTACATACTAAGCCAAGATCTTTCAGCCAGGCTATCTTCATGATCAACAGCGATGTGTCCAATATCATTGACTGGACTGGCAAGCAGCAATCTAAAGCTCACCGCCTCTAAAACTACAGCTATGATCATGGGCACTGCAAAATACATCAACATGCTCTACCTGAACACTCTCCCGCGGATCAATAGCACGGATATTTTTTACATGGATTCTGTCAACTACCTTGGGCTAACTATCTCAAGTACTCTCTCGTAGGACAAGCAGGTTGCTAGGACTTCTAGAGTATATGCCTCACTGCATCAATTAAAGTTGTGCAGACATCTCCTGCTTTTTGGTCTGCGCCAACAGCTGATATCCCTTTTGATTTTACCGATCTTTAACTATTACTGCACAGCTCTAACAGATATCATCTCCGAGCAGAATCTGCGGCTGCACAAATCCTTAAGTGTCCGTATCAGATTTATTTTTTAAGTAAGACGGAATGAATACATCACTCCCTACTATAGGAAATTGAACTGGTTGAAGATCGCAACTCGTCGCCAATACTTTATTGGCAACCTATTATATACCATCCTTCTTTCAAAGAAACCAGTCACCATTTATGAAAGCCTCGAATATCGACATGTAAAAACCTCGCGTTACCAGAGCTGACAATATGCTGTCTCTGCCTCAGTGCAGAACTGAGTTCTTTAAGGTAGTACTGTCGTATATAGATTGACCAACCAGATTTTAATCAAATTGAAAATATTTGTCGATATTTGCGTAAAAATAACTGAAAAAAATTTTCGCGGACCTAGCTATGAAAAAAGTTATTAACATTTCAATTTTCGCGTGATTAACACACGTTCTTATGAGAAATTGCTATTTTGGGTCGTTCAATTCCAGATTTTACAAAATTGACCAGCTAGATTTTAATGAAAATGAGTAGAGTAAAAGTTAAAAATCTAAGGAACATTTTGCGTGCTTGAAAACTTTGATTGGGTACCTGTGAGAGTAGTAATAAACAATAAAATACAAAAAAATGACACTTTTCACGATCGTTCAAGTGAATGTGGCAACGTTGCAGACGAGGTTAAAGCTTTGGTAATTGACATCAGTTTTGAGGTTCGACGATTTGAACATTCCTCCGTCATCCCTCTTATTTCTCGCTTGCTCGAACAGCACTTTTCTTTGATTGTAAACTTTTTCGCTCACTCTTTTGTCTTTCCAAAAAAATTTTTTATTTTTTTCACTCATTTTCATATAAAATATAATAAACAGTCAATTAACATAACCCTCTTCGAGCACAGTGTATTTATACATGTATATATACTGGAGTCGTCTGCAGTATATGCCGAATGATGCGACGTTGCCAAATTGAAATACCACTCGAATCAAATAATGTGTAGTGCTCACTTGCTACGTACCAACAGTACTACCTTAAGCGTTATTTCAGATGTTATGCTATGGAGCTTTGGAATTCTATTCCTACAGACCTACGACAGACCATTTCGCTCGAGGCCTTTAAGAACAAATATTTTCATTTTCTCCAGCGTCAAATCCGACAATGCGCCAATGTAACCACACCTTTCGATCTTTTACTGCGGAGCCTGTGCAATAACCCGCGATTAGACTTGAGAGCCGAGTACTCTCGGCGGAGATCGAGTATGCTCTATTCTAGTACTTCGTGCGGAAGAGAGCGGATGTGAATTCTTCGAAAGCCGAGCTCGGCGGAGATCGAGTACTATCGATTCCGATATCTCGGAGATGATTCGGAATAGCCAAGAGCCGAGTACGCTCGGTGGAGATCGAGTACTCTCGATCCCGAGATCTCTAAAGGTTTTCGAGGAAAGCGGATTCGGTGCTGGTCGCTAGGTTGTGAGTTCTAGGACCTCACGAACTCTCCTGTTCGTGCGGTCCGAACCGCTTTTATACTCGGCCGGCCGCTTACTGCCGTAGATCGGCAAATAGTATTATCGGGCTCTCCTCTAGCGGAGATTGGCGCGAAGAAGGGCCCGTGGTCGGCGGTAGGATGGCCGTCACTCGGCGATGTTCGGGTATGGCGGACGGTCCCGAACGCGGACTTAACCGTTGTCATACCTAAGATTCGGCGTGCCGTGTGGCGCGTGATAACGATGCATCTTTGGTCGAAAAGATGCATCGTTACATTTTTATTATGAAATTGTTTCTGTTTCTATAAATACGGAACCTATTTGTACATTACATTCGCATAATTAATATTGGAACGTATCACAAAATATCAATTCAATAGCGAGATATTACATGTGTCAACAGTCAAAATAAATTCATGTTTAAAACCATATTCATACCGATGTTTATACTTTATAATTATGTTCATTTACTTGTATGATAAGCATTTTTATGATAATATCCGTAGATAAACTATTTTTGATGTGAAAAAAATTGAATATGTTGAAAAAGTAGAACTGAAACATGTTAGAAAATATTTAATTCTGATGCATTTAAGACAAAAGATAATAAATAAATAGATAAATAGATAATAAATAAATAAGTAAATAAGTAAATAAACGAGCAAAAAAATAAGCATTAATAATGTAGCATTAATAAATCTTTAATCCGATAAGAGTCTGAAAATTGGAATGTTTCAGCTTACTGAGTCATCATCATCCATCAAGTATAATAATTTTAAACCAACATAGTGTATACAAATTTAATTGTTAACAATATTAATAAGTGTAAGCTATTTATTAATGTGATGAGCTCTTGAAATATTAACAATAATCAATTTATCTTAGAAGGGCTAATAAAAGCGCCAAACGGCTTTAGTTAATTAATGTTGTGTTTTCACATATCGGTCATGAGTCTATATTTATTTAAAAATACGCGCTCTAGCATGCGTTCTCATCATCACCGGTTGTTGCGAAGAGTATCACCTGCGAAGAGTATCACGTGCCTCAGTGGTCGAGAAGGTAAGACGCTCGCCCCGGAAAGTCGAGAGGTTCCAGGTTCGATCCCTGGCAGAGGTGTTATTTTTCGCAACAAATTCTTTACAATATTCGGGGGGAATAAGGGATTGAGATGCTTATTAGCATCGTTGTTATTAAATTGATTATCAATTTAATAGTGTGATTTACTATCCTTGTTCATCTTAAGACTGTGTTTCAAGACCGAAAATTTATTCGGCGCGTAGTTGAACTTGAGATATGTATACAAATTCACATAAGAAATTTTCAGCACGAAGACCTAGCTTTGACAGTTTGGCGCTTTAGTTAATTAATGTTGTGTTTTCACATATCGGTTATGAGTCTATATTTATTTATTGTTAAATTTTATGTTTATTTTATAAATCGACTTTATTTTCACCATTTTATGTTATCATTTCATGCTTTGTATGTTATGTTAACAATCGAAATTACCGCGCCGCGCGTCCCGCGCGCACACCGCGCGCGCCGCACCGTGCATTCCGCCGAGCGGCGTCACATTCATGTGTTTTTGATGTTTGACATTATTAATGTAAACCCATTTGGACATCGAACATCGATAAGAACACGTATTTTAATTAACGAATACTTAATACACGACAAGTGTTGCTTAATGCACAATTGACCGCATGTGACACTCCGGACTGCGCTGGATAAGTGGGTCTACATATAGATTAAATACACAGTGTAAACCATTCAGTACAGTAATTAATTCAAATTCGTTCTCCTATCAGAGATTCTAGATTCCCGATAATTCAAACAAGAAGGGAAAAGGATTAATGAGAATCGGCACGGTAATAGTGCACAATTGTTAATAAGTAAAATCAATTTAATAGATATACGTTTCGGCCAACTTTTTGGCCATTTTCAGTAACAATAGAAATACGCATAGGTTATTCAAGTATGATGTGGTTGTCACGAAGTTGAGTTGTCTGAGTGTTTTTATTGTAATTTGTACCGATAATTTTTGGAAGGCTGATATAGAGCAATTCTATAAAATGTGAAATGAACACTAAGATATCAAAACTAAAATTATAGACCGATTGAATAAGCAATTAAATGTAATGCAAACAACCAACCACCAACAGCCAAATTACATCCTTAGCTTTAAACGAGCGGCATACAACACACAACACGTTGATGTTACGAGAAAGTCAAACACTGAATGTGAAGTATACGTTACAGTCTTATTTTGACAAGATCGGAAGAAATGATAATAAATAATGAAAAATATATAATGACTAATAAATAATGAATAACCTAAATATTCGAAAAGAACGAAAAGGAAGCACGGTCAAGGGAATCCGTGTCCGTTTGCAGATTTAAATCCTTACTTTGAGATTTAATATTGATCATTTCGGAAATCAATCTTTTATTCAAATTCTTTTCTCCCACATCCAAAATCTCTACATTATCCCAATCAAAATCTCTACATTATCCCAATCAAAATCATGGTCAGAGATTATTCTGTGATCAGTGATCACAGAATGTGTGGACGTATTTTTTTTTATGTAGTTTCTGTGTTCAGCGATTGTTGTCTTTAATTGTCTTTTCGTCTGGTCAACGTAAGTAGTCTCACAATTATTGCAATTCAATTTATATACCACATTGTTTTTGCAAAGATTTGGAAGTGGATCTTTGTATGCCTTAATGATATTTCGTAATTTGTTTGTCCATAATATACTACTCTCATGTCTGAAACGCCCACAACCTCCCTAAACTTGTCCGAAAAACTGCCAAAATATGGAATGACAAACCAAGAATTAATAATTTTATCATCTAAATGTGAAATTTTTTTATCATTCTGTGTTTTATTATTAGAGTTAGTGATTAAGTGTTGTTATGTGTCAGCCGGGATAAATTAATATCCACAACTGTGATTTCGTATTTGCACTGAACACTTTATTTTTGAATATTATCATATATGTATATAGTCAAGTATTATAATCGATGTTCTTACATGATACGCCTTTTATTAACACGCCAATTGCTTTTTTTTTCTTTACGACCACGCCTAGGGGCCTGTAGGCCCTGAGTCGCCGTAACGACGCCTAGGGGTGTATCGCGTTCACCCTGAGTCACGTAAGGATCAAGCGGACCGTGACAACGTCTCAGAGACGATCTCTGGGTCACGAAAAAGACACATACCCGCACTATTGAATTTAACGTGAAGTGTATCGTTCGAGATTCAAGAGACGAATAGCTCCACCTTTTCGATCGCGACCCCCTGCAAAAACAGCCGAATGCTTTGGTACTCACTTCTTATTGGTCACTTTTGCCCGGCAACGCCGCGACCTCGCGAATTTGTTCGCGCCTGATAGAGACTGCAAGGACAATTGCCGATCTTATCTGGAACGTTCATTTCTTGCACACAAATACATGTACGTGTGTGTTGTACGCATCAATCCGACCCCTCGTCATGCACGACCTTTGAGCTCTGTGTGATGCCATATTATACATACTATGTAACAAGTGTCTAATCCTATTAAGAATGATTTTAAAAATGAAATTGAGTGGATAGTCATTCTCCAATAAAATTTTGACAATTAGTTCCAAATTTTTTTGATGAAAAGAAGGATGCCATAACATAAACATTCTATCAACCAGTCCAAAAATCGTGCCTTTTTTTTGGCAGAGAGGATGCCTGAAAAGGATATATATGCCCGAATAGGTAGCTTTATGATACCAATCAAATATTAATTTGTTGTTATTTTTAATTATAGTCGTATCTAGAAAATTAATTCTGTCCCCTCCTATTTCTACTGTGAATTGTAAACGGGGATGATGTACATTAAACTTGTCAACAATGCTGTCAATTGCAGTCTTTAGAACTGCTGTTAAAATGTCGTCCACGTATTTGAAGTAAAACGGTAATCTAAAGTCTAGCTTTCTCAGCACCTCTCTCTCCATCTTGAATGATCTTGAATGACTAGATCCGCTATGATGGATGACAGCGGTGAGCTCGTAAATGTACTAAAGTTTTGTTTGTACTTTTGGATCAAATTGAAAAAACGTTGAATCTAGCACGAACCGAACAGCTCCCACAAATTCGTTCTTTGGAATGTTACATTGTTTATCTAAAAATTGCCATCTCTTGGATACACTCTCGATAACCAAATCAATAGGGATGTTAGCAAAAAGTGATACCACGTCTAAAGAAATTAAAATGTAATCGTCATCTTGTATATCTTTTAATTTTTGTACTAAGTCAAAACTGTTGTTTAAGTGACTGTCAGTCACAGAGATGTTCTTGATCAAAATTTTGTGTAGAAATATGGCTAGGTTGTACAAAGGGGGGGGTTGTCCAAGGAGGAAATGATTCTAAAGGAGCAATCCGGTTTATGCACCTTCGGTAAACCATAAGCTCTGGACAATAAGCCGTCATTACAATTTAATGACCTGTACGCGATTTCATTAATATATTTAACCTGTTTCCATCTGGTAAGTATATCTTTCAACATCGAGGAAATTCCCGTGATCGGGTTTTTATTGATCATATATTTTTTAGTGTCCTGAAGTATTAATTCTGATTTTGTTAAAATAATAATCTTTATCTAGCCATGGTGATGTTGCCCTTGTCAGCTCTCGTTATCAAAAAATTGGAATTGTTGTTGATAAATTGGTTAGTTATTTTTTTATTTTCAATAATTTGTTTATCACTATCATTGAGGATAAAGGAAGAACGTGCCAAACCAGGATAGAAATAGATTTATTCTTCATGAATGCTTGCGTAGGAACCGGAAGTTTATTGATGTCAGACTTAATGTTTTTAATGAATTCAATTGTCATTTTTTTTAAATTGGTTTCCGATAAAGGAAAGATGTTACCCAATTGTAGTAGGCACTGTACATTAGTTGGTATCGAAAGTGAAGACAGATTGATAAACCATTTATCGTGGAACGAGACGGTACGGAAGAGGAAGGTACGGAAAAATATACCCGGTTCTACATTGATGTTAATATTAGAGGAATTGGAGGAATGCGAAGGTATTTTATGTGAGGAGGGAAAGGTGAAGGAATTATTGTAACAATAGCTGACAGGGCGTATCTTTTTCAATTCCGCTTCATGGTATTTATGCACCAACTAATCCATTTTTTTATCGAGTTTATGCTTTTATGATATACTTTCATTATCGAAAAATTGTTGTAAGCTCTTCTTTTGTTTCGAGAAAAACATGTCAGAAATATTTTGAGGCATATTTTTATTGATTATGCGTACCAGATGAAAAACCTGTGTTTTAGCATGATAAAGGCGTCTGTACGTGTCGTTGAGTTCAATTTTTAAAAAAATTTTTGCGTATCTTTCTTTCTTGCGATTGACAATTAATTTTGAGCCATAATGATATGAATCTAATTTTAAGTTATAAAAGCCGTTGAAGTGTGAAATATATTTGAATTAAAT
Organism: Cephalotes varians; assembly: GCA_037157785.1. NCBI lineage: Eukaryota > Metazoa > Arthropoda > Insecta > Hymenoptera > Formicidae > Cephalotes > Cephalotes varians. The sequence goes on from JANQDE010000140.1 coordinate 164,716, forward strand.
ATGTGTCTATCATACACGATAATAAATAGATAAATCATAAGATTATTGTAGAATCTATCATAGTGATATTTTTTTTATTTTATATATATCAATTAATTTCTTAGTTTTCATATTTGACAAATAGTGTATATATATATATGTGTTTTTAATTATTAATATTTAATTATATAATTATTAATCGTTATAATTATGAAGCAATTGTTAACATACTTTTTTATTATTCTTCTAGCGAAATAGTAAGGTGATGGAACTGAATCATTTCGTATTATTGGAAATAAAATATTTAAATTTTATTTGATGGAAGAAAAATATAAATTGTAGCATAGAATAATGATATCGACAACATTTTATATCATATAATGCCTAATCATGTAATTCTCCATATAAATCTATTTCTTAAACAATATGACAAAAATTAAATAGTATGAATATTAATATGTTAAACTTTATTTATTTTTCTTTAGACATTCTTCTAATACATTGTATTTTTTAAATTATATAGAAGTCTCATATAAATATAATTTATTAATATCTTATTGAAATAATTTTAATATAGATTATTCATCTGGATATCTGGATATTCAAGCACGAATATCTATCTAAAATTGCAATTTATAATAATGGAAACATATCGTATGAGTTATTCATATGATTGATAAGAATAATATTACCTCAAATTTAGGAAAAATTCTTCAAAAGTATACAAAAAAATTTATTTCAATAAAATTATATAAAATATTAAATGCTTTTCACGCGCTAGTACATTCTACTATAATTCTATTGTATATACACTTCTCAATAAAATTAAAGAAGTACTTAAAATCATAAAAAGAAATTAAATTTAAAATGCATCTGCGAAAAATCTTATACACACTGTAAGACATTTAAAGTATTACAAGCTATTATCTCTAAAAGTATGCATCAAATCAAAAATATGTTCAGACAAAAAGTTGTATAACACTGAGGGAGACAGAAGATGGTATCATCGGTTTGACCTTGGGTGACGTTGTCAAAGTCAGGGCAAGATCACTTTAAATTTTTTAAATGGAACCCCTTATTTTGCATATCCTTGTAACTTACCTCGAGAACTTTTCCAAACATTATAAGAATATATTTTTTCATTAAGTATTTTTTGAGTTATAAGGCTTGAAAGTTACAGTATCGCCGGCATTAGCATTACTCAAGGTGCACCACATAGAGGTTACACGGTTGAAGTTACACCTTGTGTGTGTGTGTGTGTGGACGTTTTTGAATATGTTTATAAAAATATGAACGCATATTTTATAAGAACATGTTTGTATATTACGAAGAGATGAGAGAACGTCATACCCTCTGTCCGCAATAATATGCAACTATGTTCTTATAAAAGACGTTCAAAAATATTTTGATTCAAGCAAAGTTGAACTCTGTTCTGAAAACTTTGTACAGTCTCTGCTAATACACTTCTAAGGATATTTTCACAAATTCTTCATATTCTCTCCTTCATATTTTCTCTTGATGTTGATTTTTCTGCATTTCATGTTCTTCAAGTATCTTCATAATAAAAGATCTAGGAAAATCAAATCAGGGAGACGGGACGGCAAGATAATAGGTTTGCGTCTTCTAATCTAGTTTATCCCATAAGTCGTATTTAAAAAATTCATAACAATTCTGCAAATGTGCAAGAGCTCCGTTTCCCAGATTTGACGAACTGTGGTCCTTATCTCAACTGATACTGACACACACACACACACACACACACACACACACGCGCGCGCGCGCGCGCGCCAGACACGAAGATTACACGAACAAAGCATATAGTTTTTACAATTAGACTTAGACACGTAATTAATACGAGAACATTTTATAAAAATTTGTGCGAATGTGTGTGTACGATATGGATATAGTAGAGCAATACAAAGTGTTGTCACTTTCATTATCAACAATCGTGTTATCTTTGTCATTTCATGTTTAATTCTGAATTAAATATGTCTGTATTGTCGACATCGTTCGGCCGTCTGGCTAGCATTCCCTTAAGAGGATGCTAAAGCAAAGATCAACTCTGCCGGGAATCCTTTAGCTACTGAAAGTACTTATTCATATACGATTTACGTGAACATTAACACATCATTATACTAATAAATCAACATCGCATGCGTCTGTATACATAAATTTTCGTAATGTTTTCATATCAAATTAGGAATTAAAATCAAATTCTAAAAACTCGATATTATTTGTTTGTGTCATCTACATGTTTGCAAATTCCAATTTCGTGATTACAAACTGCAGAGTTTTTGTATCAAGCAAATATTATTATGATTTGACAACTCCAGATGTCATATTGGACTAAGAAATAATAAAAATAATGTGAAATAAAATATTTTCTTTGTTCTCGGTATAAAGTCCGTCTTGCAGATTAATATTAATGCGCATTTGATTCTGGAAAAGGATTTCCAAATCTATAAAAGCAACGAAAACTTATGACAAAAGTTATTGCGTTTAATTGATAACATAGAATGACTTTAGCATGCCTTTAACAATTTTACATTTTTTCTTTGGATGTTTTTTATTACAAATTTTATTAATTTATTACATTTTTTAAAAGAAGTTATTGAAAAAAGTTATTTTTTACATAAGTTATTAAAAGAGTATTACAATGTCAAATTTAAAAATATCTTCTAAACATGAATTTAAAGACATTCGTGACGAAAAAATAAATTTTATCGCTCTGTTGATTTCCAATAAAATAGATAAAATAAATAGAAGAAGTAAAAATTCATGAATTTTCCATGTAAAGAATCATCCCAAAAAGGGTGGATTTTTTGTCTGTTTATTGATTAATTTTGGAATCGAATTTTATGTCAAATGATCGATCATGATGAGACATTAATCACAAAAAGTTTTGAGCATGCGATTGGTTTCAGAAATATAGAACGTCAAAGGATTCACCAACTACTAAGAAAATATGACACTAACAACGTTTTATAGCACAAATTTTTGTTGAATTTTTTCGAAATCGGTATCTATAGGTTTTTTGAGTTGCTGATTATAAATCTGATGTCCGATTTAAAAAATTCAAGATGACGGATATAATATGGCGAACATAAACAATTATTAATTTCTGTGGATGCTGTTATATTGTAGTTTATTCGGCTAATTGCAAATTTATAGATTTAAATTCATCTTCACTGAAGGCAAGATAATTATCCAGTCGAAGAGGCAAGATCAAAATGTTATCTAGCCAGTGAAGACAAGATCGAAAGGTTATCTAACATGTAAAAGCAAGATGAAAATCTTATCCAGCTCTTGAAAAGTATATCAAATGATTATCCAAACAGTGAAGGCAAGATCAAAGGATAATCCATTCAGTAAAGACAAGATCAAAAGATAATTCAGCCAGTCAAGGCAAGATGGAAAAATTGTTCGGCCAGTGAAGATAAGATGGAAAGGTTGTCCGGCAAGTAAAGGCAAGATGAAAAAGTTATCTGGCCAGTGAAGACAAGATGAAAAAGTTGTCTGGCCAGTGAAGACAAGCTTAATCATTTCGAATTCATTCTTTGTGAATAATTATGGATACATTATAGGTTCCGGGATTGAGTATACGCACTCCGTTATATTGACTATATCTGAGGTACCAACTATCATCATGGTCATAATGTGATTACAACAGCCGACAGTTCGAACGCCATTTTCGAACGTACAATAATATTCTCTTATTGTCCGGGTTTGGATTTGTTCATGAGAACAAAAATGTGATGATGTTTTTCGCTGCGGTATCGTGATTTCATATAAGCTTTGTTAAGTAAGGGCTCTTTACTACAATACCATAGTTTTCATAATTAATAATAGTAGATCAATGTCTAGGGTTTGATTGAAATTTGTGTATGAGGAAGATTCCTTGGTTTTGATGTTCAGCATAATATGAGATGGAATTTTTTATTTTATATGAATCAAGAATGAGATAATATAAATCATTCAACTCAAGCTGAATCAAAAAAATTGGTTGTTTTCTATATCATCTATTATTTTATAGTGAATCTCAAGGTAAGGTAAACTTGGAATAAATTATATTCTTCCACTATCATTTTATACGATTTAGAATGATAATAAATTTCCGACTGATATATGAATACATCAAATAATTTAAATCATTGCCAACTTAGTCAAAGTTAGATATTGGCCTAATATTTCTTTTTAAATTTAAACACTATAATCCAGTACATATTCAAACTACGCGCCGAACACAGCCGGTCATAACAACGCGATTCTAAAACTGGATTAGAATTAAAGTCATAAGTAAAATTGATTGTTAAATTAATGCCAAGGATGTTAATGAGCATCTTAAAAACTGCAAAGAATTTATTGCGAAAAATATTACCTCAGCCAGGGTTTGAACCTGGAATCTACTGCCTTGCGGGAGCGGATATCTTTCCAATTCGACCGAGGCATATGAAATATTTATCGCAATAACCAATATGTATTAAGGAGCAACGCATTATAAGGCAAATGTGTAAACAATAATAAATTTCCGACTGATATATGAATACAGTCTATTCAACAAAAAAGTAACTGTCGTAACATTCTATAAGAAGTTAGCTCAATGCCATTTTTTAAAAACTGTGTGAATCTTTAAACTGTGTTCTTTTGCGCAATAAATAATTTGCGGGCACATTGTGTTATTGTCGTAATTAAGTTTAGTAGTAGTATTTTCTCAATGAGTACAAAATTCTTGAAGCGATACAAGGCAGTGTTTCTCGTAAATCAACTCAAAGAACCAAAATTAACGAATAAAGCAGCTGCAAAGTACATGCGCAAGTCTGAGTCATTCGTCAAGAAGTGAAGCAATATTTGGAGATTGGGAATGTGGACGACTTGCCGGAGAGAGGACTAATGCGCGCAACGACAACAAAACAGGATAAAGCAATATTGAGTCTTTTCCGAAACAAACCGGACCTTTCACTTCGCCAAGCCTAAATAAAACTCTCCAATAAAGGAATTTATGTATCTTTAAATACGATGCGAAGTCGCTTGCGTGAAAATAATATCTTTTTGATGTACTTTAAAGAAATTGCTCTTATCAGAAAATCGTGAGACCAAACGATTGGAGTGGACAAAAAAAGCAAATTTGAATCAAGATTGGGACAATGTAATCTTCACGGATGAATTTTCATTTTGGGCATGGTCTTCCTTATCGAAAACTTGGTCAACTAAGTTTAACAAAGTCCTTCAGCGCACAGTAAAACATTCGGTAAAAATGCATGTTTGGGGGTGTTTCTCTAAACGCGATTTTGGTTGTCTCTATTTATGGACAACTTAAATACCGAAAAAATGTGCTCCATTTACCAAAAATGTTTATTGAAGGATTTATCAAAAATGTTTATTATTGGAAAGATTTTTTATTAGTGACGTAACAAGCTGGGTGCTGCAAGAAGACAACGATTCCAAACATCGAAGTAAACTTCGCGTTGCGTGGAAAATGTAAAATTATGTTACTATGATAATTTAGCTGGCAATGTTCCCAGATGCAAATCCAATCGAAAATGTACGGTCGTATATCATAATGAAGCTTAAAGGAAAGTATATGTATACGCTGAAGCAGCTTTTATTCTAAATTAAAAAAATATGGCTTTTTACCAACTGAATATACGCAAAATCTTGTTGATAGTACGCCAAGAAGGTGTAAAGCAATTATCGATGGAGATGACTGGACAAGATACTAGGTAATTGCGCATCAGCTAAAGTCGTGTTTGACTTTGATAAAGAAATAAAAAATTAATCGAAATTTTAATTTATTTTAAATTATGTTCGACACTTCCTTGTTGAACAGACTATACATCAAATAATTTAAATCACTGCCAACTTCGGTCAAAGCTGTTGGTAATCAATAATTTTTCTATTTAAATTTAAACACTATAATCTAAAACACACTCAAACCACGTACCGAACACAGCCGGTCATAATAGTGCAGTTCTAAAACTGAATTAGAATTAAAGTCATAAATAAAATTGATCGTCAAATTAATGTTAAGGATGTTAATGAGCATCTTAAAAATTGCAATGAACTTATTGCGAAAAATATTACCTCATGATTTAGAATGTTTACTTGAGGTTTCATCACATTTGCAATATTTTTGTACATTCTGTCATTGAGGATAGGTTTGTGAAATAAGTTCAAGAATGCAAATGCTATTAAAAGAGATTCAAAGTTATGAGTTAAAGTTGCATTATAAGCTAATATAGCAAAGATTTTGAATTTGTTTTTTGAGCAAAACTTGTTCAATTACGTAGCGAAGTTTTGATGACAAATCTCGAATTATTTGCTTCTAAAGTGTCAAGTTGACCAAAGTCCGAGACAATAAACGCAATTTTTTATTATGGTTAAGAAACTTTATATCGTCTCAAAAACTTCGATTAATCAAACGACGTCATCTTCTGAATTATGTTCATTTTATCTTCATATCTGTTGAAACAGTCTTCTAATTCGCATTATTGTGATATACATCAAATGACCCAAGAATAAAAAGTACCCAAGCATCAGATATACGTCCCATATGTTGTTTTATAAGTGGCATTTTTTTCACTCCACAATTGCTTTTATCGTGAAAAGTTTTTTTGATTTTTGTGCGAGTTTATAAGTAGCATTAAATAGACTGCAAGCTTTACTTTCGGAATATTGAAAGCATTTTCGCCAGAAGAGTATTGTAATTGATCAATATTGAACGATTGTTGTTGTTAAGGAATTTTAACTAAATTCTTGAATAAATCTTTTCTTGCTGAATTAATTAGCCATTGTTTGTTCGAACTATTCTACCAACTCCAAACAAAAAAGCTAGCTGTTTACTGGAGAAAGAAATACATAACTTACACAAGTAGACACCTACATATTTCGACTTACTTACCTTAATAAATCTGGAGATTTGTTTAAATTGATCTTTATTATAAGCAAATCGAGCTTTAAATGCATCATCATCAATACAATCGAGTTTGTCCATATCAAAGACTACTTGCTTATTTGTTTTTAACCCTTGAAAACACTCGTACATAAGATCACTAATCAATATTTGTTTTTCAGGTGTCACTTTTTACCCTTGTTTGACGAATAGTTACTAACACTTACATGTTCATTACACATGCGAGCATAATGTGGAGCAAAAAATTTGTAATTCATGATTAGATTATAGCGTATCTTCTTTAGAATCAAAACTAAGTTACCTATATTCTTATAAGAAAAATGTGCATCGATTGTGAGAACTAAGTCCTTTTCTGTAGATTAATAAGTCAAATTAGGATCGATATTAGTTGAGATGTGTGGTGCTTTATTTAGTTCGTAGCATGTCTTTTTACAGATTTTAGTTTTCGCTGGAATATCGTCAATTTTAATTTCCGTTTCTTTGCCCGTTTTTTCTTCCGTTTATAACTCCGTCATGAATTGTTAACAACAACCAATGGATTTGAAATATTCTTAAAAGAATAAAACTTATTATGTTTGCTTCTTTTTTGCTCCTCGCAATCTAAGTAAATGGTGAAAGGCATGTTATTGGATAAAATTATGAAAAGTCATGGAAACTGCAATGAAAACGTCTGCAGTGAAAACGTCTGCAGTGAAAAAGCTTCTAAATATAACAAGTAAAACTATCATGTTTTCCTTTACGTGTCATGTAACGTATCAATTCAAATTTAATCTCTTTTATGAAAAAATCAAAAGAATGCTTTTTCCACTCAAAATTGTCATTGATTACTTTCCAAAATGTGATAGAAAATTCGTAATATCATCGAGCCGAAAAAACTACAATATAACAGTATCCGTAGAAGTGAATGATTGTTCCAGTTTTGTCCGCTATATTATATCCACCATTTTGAATTTTTAAAATCTAACATCAAATTCATAATTAACAACTCAAGAACTCATAGGTACCAACTTTCGAAAAAATTCAACAAAAATTCATGCTATATAAGCGTTGTTAGTGTCATATTTTCTTAGTAGTTGGTGATCCCTTTGACGCTCTATATTTCTGAAACCAATCGCATGCTCAACGTAAAACTTCAACTTTTTTGTGATTAATGTTTCTTCATGAGGTATCATTTGGCATAACATTCGATTTTAAAGGGCCGAAAAACGGACATTTTTTGGGATTTACAACAAATTCGTTTTGTAATAAATTTTCTAATAAAGAAATATTTGAATTAACCCTTAGCTGCCACACTTCACCAGAATAACATAGCTGCCACACTGGGGCGTTTCGTACCCCACCGTTAAAAAATTGTATTGCGAAGCGGCTATTGACTTTTTCAACTTAAAAAAAATTTTCTGATAATGGTTAAGAATTGTTTTAGAAGACAGTATGGGTTCATTTAAGAAAAGATAATATTTAGTATTAAAAAAAAATTGTTGAATTTAAAAAAATGGAAAAAATGACCATTTTCACTAAAACAATCATAACTTTTTAATTTTTTTATATTAAGAGCTAAAAATTGAATGGGATATTCTTGAAATATATATCTTTAAGGAAAAAAATCGTTTGATAGTCAGCGTTGAAAAAAAGGTATTTATTTTTAACTTTAAAATGAGCCACTTTTAGAAAAAAAATTTCGACATTTTACTGTTTATTCATCATGTATCATGAATTTTTGAATATTCTGCATTATGAAATGTTATTATAAATGAGGAATGATCAACAAAATATTAACATGAAAACTAAATAATATCATATATGGCATAATCCGTAGAACTTTTAATATTTAGCTATGGAATTTAGCTTTGGAAAAAAAAAAAAATCTGAAAGCATAATTATAAAATTGGTGTTTTTTTTTTGTAGATACATTAAGTATCAACAAAAAAATACGGCTCATGATTTTAATAAAAAGTTATATYTTTTAATGAAGACAATGATTTATACTCTGCCACACGAAAAAAAAAGTGTTTTGATCTAGGGTTTGAACCATAATTTCCTATTGTATTTTGACYCGCTGAATCTGAATTCGTGGTAAGAATTGCGCCAGCACATCTCAGTTTTCTGAAAAAGCTAAAAATTATTCAGAAATGCTGAACCCTATAAATCCTTATTCAGCTTTTTTAGAAAACTGAGATGTGGCGCAATTCTTACCACGAAGATTCAGCGGTTCAAAATACAATAGGAAATGATAGTCTGAACACCAGATCAAGACTTTTTTTTTTATTTGGAGATTTGGATACATTTCATATTAATTTTTCTCGCATCTGAGGTAAAATTCAATATAACACCCATTCTTATTTCATAAAGTGATTTGTGAAGAAAAATGGGCCTATCTTATAATATGCTAATTAATCATTTTTTATGTGTGCCAACACAAAATGACAATTTAGTAACTAATCATCGAAATCACTTGTTTTTAAAAATTCATAACTTCTCATCTTTATTTAGCACAGATATCGCTTTAAAAGCATTTGATTCGTCTATTCAAGACTAACAAATCTCAAATATTTAAATATAAAAAAAGAAAGTTATTTTTTTTAAATAAGGAAATCACGCAGATTTTTGATTTCACGAAAATTGARTTACTCGTCAATATTGAATTTTAAATTTAATCAGATAACGTGCACACCTTGCATAACAATGTTTTTAGGATGTATAATTGTCCTAAATTACTCAAAAAAAATATGCGAAGATTTTGGCCAAAAGTTATTTTTTAAAAATCAGTTCAAAAATCAGTCAAAATTCGCAAAAGTATCCTCTAAGAATTCCTTAGTTTACTCTATTATCGGCTTTTTTACATGAGCTTCTCTTTGGAAAGCGTATTAGCGAGTATTGGTACATGTTTTTTCAGAGTTTTTGCTATCCATAAGGACCTTAAAAGTCGATTTTAGACTTAAAGTCAGTGTCTGAACTTGCGATAACTTAAATTCTAAAAGTTCTACGGATTATGCCATATAAGAGAATTAGGTTAAAGCCCAACGCAAGTACGACAAAAATACCCCCCCCCCCGAAATTGTATTATAAATGCGTTTAAAAAAATTCAGACCAACCACAATGTTTTATTTGCGTTTTTTTCTTCATAACAAAGTCAAAACACTGTCAACAAAAATTTTCGAAAAAATCGGGTAAATAATGGTAGCTGCCACACTGGGGTCTCTGACGGCACCACTCCACTTTACACGACTGCCAAAGCTGCACTAATGCTTTCAACGTCATGCTCTGGACTCAAGAGGGAAGAGGCACCCTTCAATTAACGACAGTTGGCATCATAAATACAAATTTCTTCTGGTAAAAATGTTCAAATTGGACTTGATTTCAGCTGGGGTCTATTTGACCCCAGTGTGGCAGCTAAGGGTTAAATGTGTTTATTATATATTGATAATAAATGGTAAATGTATTAAGACATGATTATTGTGATAGACATGATATTGACATGATCTTTCATAATAATATTTTTCGTTTTGGCATACAATGATTTATTTGTTAGTTCATCTTCTTGGTCATAACATATCTTTAATGGAGATTCAGAGTTTAATGTACTGAAGCAGTCGACTGTCAGAGAGCCCAATAAAACGCTCAGTTTTAATAAAAACCTCCTTAAGCAAAACAGAAAACTTCCGTTCTGTCTGATTCCGTCTGGTCTTGGTATCTTGTAGGAATCGAAAGTTTTGATAGTCCATTCGACCCCGCATGAATGTACCACTTTTGCTGCCACTCTCTGGTTTTATAACCAGCCTCAGATTGAATCCTGTATTTTCTAAATAAATACATGTAGTCCTTTTTAAATCCTGGAAAATGAGTGGACCTTAAATGTCTTAGGGATTTTTCTACTAATTTACTCTTTATTCTAGTATACTCTTCTATTCTAGTATACTCTTTATTTGGGAGCTTTAAGCAGTATAAATGAAATGAGTCATCTTTGCTGAGAATCCTGCCAAGTCTGGATGCTTCGGGAACATTTTCAACATTTTTGCAGAAATTCCTCCAGCTTTTCCTTTTAATGATAACAATCGCTTTTTTGTAATCGCATTGGGAGTTCCTAAATGTCCAATCCCGCGATGCTTTTATTCTTTTTATCCTATTGAACAGCTTTCTTATCTCTGACTTGCGTTCCGAGAGCTCTTTGCTCCATGAAACTTTGGTTGTTCTTCGACTTCAATGGGCAATTGGCTTCAAAAGCTACCATAATGACTAATGAACTATGCCGTTTTTTAAAAATAAATTTAAAAAAAAAATGTCTTGAGAAAAACGCGTTTAAAGTTCTTTATACCAATTTTTTTATTACAAAATCAGAATTTTTTAATTTCCTTCAATCTGCAATACCTGTCCCATAAAGCTGTCCTTCCTCGAGTACATTGGTGTCATCAAGTTCTTCTTTTGATGACAGTATTGATTTTCTGGTATCCTTTGCCTGCTTCGAGATACTGCGCATCCGATTTCTCACAAAAATTATAGCAAGTAGGGCTCACAAGTAGGCCTAATATTTGCATTATTCTCTTATATTCATTGTTACACTGACAAACAGCAAATTTTGTGGATATATCCAGTACTATTTTGCCATTTGCAGACGATTTTGGTGCAAGTGCCCACACGCTAGCGTGAAGCTTTCATTTGTGTTTTGTATATCTGTATTTTAGTCAAACCTATTTTTCGATAGAAAATAGGTCCGTGTACTTGTGGAGCAATAAGAAAACGACGTCGTCCGAAACTACTACCGCTCGATGTGCAAAGAGACACTTCATTCAATCAACTGAAATACTATAATACACTTTAAATTTTGCTGTAAAAACACTTTTATTATATTTTTATGATATTTTTATTATATATATTTTTATTATATTTTTATGAAGAAACTAGTGATGTAAGGAAAAAAAAAAGATTTTCCAAAAGTGTCATAGTGGCTTTACCCCTTAACACGTCCTTATAGTGATCCTCAGAAAGGTTGATTCTCAGCTGCATGACTGTGATGTCCCCGCTGCTGAGTTGTGGCGTAAAAATCGTGTTTAGTTCTTTGACTGTTACTGCAAGTCTTCATTTTGTTCTGAGTGTTGGGCTTGAAAACTGTACCACAATCGCTTTCGATGGCATTGTTCAAGAGTCAAGGCTCTTGAATAAGTGCCATCGCTGTCTGCATCTCAGCTAAGCTCTTGGCTTAAATCGCTTAGGCGCTTTTGTTGTGATGCAAGTTAATTTAAATCACTTGGACGCTGAGACTATTGCTTTAGACAATTTTTGTCATTCCTCATGCGGTCTCTTCCGTGCCTTCGCTGCGTTCTTTGTCAAGCAACTTTACAGCTCGACCCAGCTCGTAGAAAGGTTGGAAGCACCAGTTCTTAAGTGCTTCCAGGGAAGAATTGCTAACGAAGGCAGCAAAGTGAGCGCTCTTGGCGTCCTTGCTTTGACAGTCTCCTCGGCAATCAAATCTAATTCCTTCACATGCATCACTATAACGCTTAACCCATTAATGCCCATGGCCAACTCATGAGCCCCAGCACTTCGGAATCGATGTAAAAGGGAATATTAGTCCTAATTATGCAAGAATATAGCAAAATTCCGAATTTTGCAATTTATTTAAACAGTTATTGTTTAAACAAATTATGCAAAATTCATTTTTTCGAAAATCTGACAGCGGAGATGGATTCTACGTCGAAAATTACTGAAGGAATGACTGTTAGTTCCATGATTATCCAATTTGTTAACTAATAATAGCGTTATAAACAATTAGTGAAATGAACCAGCTGCATGCATAGGTAGGCAATGGAACCCGCGCACGCTCGAGATTTACTCATTCCACTCACGCACACCGAAATGCTCTGGCTATCCGTGTGAGTGAAATGAGTAAATCTCGAGCGTGCGCGGGTTCCATTGCCCACCTATGCATGCAGCTGATTCATTTCACTAATTGTTTATAACGCTATTATTAGTTAACAAATTGGATAATCATGGAACTAACAGTCATTCCTTTAGTAATTTTCGACGTAGAATCCATTTCCGCTGTCAGATTTTCGAAAAATGAATTTTGCATAATTTGTTTAAACAATAACTGTTGCCATATTCTTGCATAATTAGAGCTAATGTCCCCTTTTACATCGGTTCCGAAGTGCTCAGGTTCATGAGTTGGCCATGGGCATTAATGCGTTAAGCAGCTCATCAGCCGATGGCATACGCAATGGAATGTTTTCTATCCTGATTTCAGAAAAGCTTTTTAGTCAATTCGCCGATTCTTGATTGGCGCAACTGAATATGATCACCCCTCATGCCAGATGCCGGTAGGGGCAGTACGTCCTCAGGGAACCCAAAAATGTGCTCTCTGATTAGCTTCCTTGAAGTCCCCATTTCATCATCATCTAATTTCCTATCAGGATAGCCTTTCGGGACGAGAACCATCCTATATTTATATTTCCTTTTGTCCTGCATATAAGACCTTCAATTAGAAATTTTAGGTCTCTTGCCTCGGCGATCTTCTGACGGGCTGAGAGTATTGTGCTCTGATCTAATACATTTTTGCGCTCCAACCTCGGCACATTCCTCTTTGCTCTTAGATCTGAACCAGCCGCAGTTGAGAGAGCCTGGACTTTTTCAGCCTGCTCTCTCTTCTGCTGCTGCTTTTTGTAACGGCGTCTAGCGGCGCCACTGAAGCGGTATCGGGTCTTGGACGGATTCTGCTATTGATTTCTCCTTCAGTCGTTCGCTCCCTAGGGAAGCCACGCCCTGGAGCACTTCGTTAAATTATTTTCGTCCTGTTTTTCCATTCAGTTTTCATGAGTACCGCGATTACACGATATCGCAATACCCCTTGCGCCATGCTCTCGGCACGGTTGTTTGTACCTTACTTTGAGGGGATTTCTTTTAATTGGTCATTCACGGGCTCACCCCTGAGCGAGTAACACCGTGAGTAGCTTTAGGCCCTGCCACCCGCCCTAGCACGGAAGTTCGCGGCTCTCAAGGACACTAGGCACGCATTATGTGTTCAATCTTCATCCTGTCGGAGACTTTTATCTACGAAATCATCTACCTGGATTAGCAGGTCAAGAGAGGCTGCATGATTATCGCGGGGTTTAAACCACGTGCACACTGAGCGTACACCTCCGCTCCAAGGCTATGTAGTAGAAACCCGATCGGAGGGAAGGATAAAAGTAAAGTAAAAATAAATAAAATACAATGTAAATAATATAAATTAATAATAATAGATTATGTAAGTTTTCGATTTGTGTCTATTTAATACCGACTACGAGTGATTCACATTCATTATTATTGCAATAAATATTTAACAAATTATAAATTGCATCAACTAATTATTATTCAGAATAATCTTCTTGAATTACAAATTCCTCTGCAAATTAAACATTGTATAATGTAAATAACTTTACATTGTTGTAGTTTTGTAAATTTACTTTAATTGTCAATGATTTTCTTCTTTTTACCTTACTTATCACTCAAATATAGAGGATTTCTAGAAGATATTGCAAAAGATTTTCAAAGTTAAGTGTTTTAGCGAATAAATTACACAGGTTCGCAAGGCTTTTTTTCCAGGTATGATAGTAGTTTTTGATGTATTTTTTCGCGCTGAATCCAAATCCGGCCGCCAAATTGTCGTTCACGTTAGGATTTTGAGATATTCTAACCTAAAAGTAGGAAAAATACGTTTTTTTTGCCATATTCGAGGTTATATACTTCGCAAAATGATTTTTTCACACAAAACTCGTTTAGGCATTTGAAAGTACAACTCTTCAAAACCCATTTTGAATTTTTCAGATATCTTATTTTGTTTTTGAGATACGGTCGATTGAAATTTAGATTAGCGTTTTCGTTACAATGTTACATAAACTTCAAAATCCATAAATCCTTGAAACTTCAAACTCCATTACTGTAAACCTTAAACATCGAATCCCATGACCCAAAAACCCATAACCCCAAACCTCATAACCCTAAACTCCATGACCTCAAACCCTATACGACCAAGGTCCACAACCGCTAACTTCTATAATCCTAAATCTCGTAAACCGAAATTCCGTGTGGTTTTAAGGATTTATGAATATGTAACGTTGTATTGAAAACTCTCATCTAATAAATTTCAATCGACCATATCTCCAAAACGGAATAAGATATTTGAAAAATTCAGAATGGGTTCTGAAGGGGAAGAGTTGTACTTTCATATGCCTAAACGAGTTTTGTGTGAAAAAATCAATTTGCGAAGCAAATAACCTCGAATATGGAAAAAACCGTGTTTTTCCTACTTTTAGGTTAGAGTATCTCAAAATTCTGACATGATATGACAATTTGGCGGTCGGATTTGGATTCAGCGCGAAAAAATACATTAAAAGTGACTATTGCATACCAAAAAAAGTTAATTGACCTCTTAGATACAGGCCTGTGTCATCGATGATATTGCGAATAATTTAGATCGCGTGATGCTGTCAAGAAAAATTATTCATAGATAGCGCCTGTTGACAAAGATATATTTTTACGTAGTAAAACGTTGTATGAGTGAAAATAATTCTTAAAATTACACAAAATCGTTCAAGATATCCGTATCTTATTTAAAAAAGAAATCAACTTCAAAACTTTCATTTCCAGCCATTTAAATTAATACAAATATAATATTTATATAAATATAATAAATATCTTATATTTGTACGCATTATTCTATAACTAAACAAAAAGTTAAATCACTTTTTCGATTTAAAAAAATCATTCCTCTAAAGAGGTTAAATATTTATTCATTTTCAAAATGCGAGAATATTAGTTATTAAAATATCTCAAATATTTTGTTTTCTTTATTTTTTATACTCACTCTCCCATCTTTATTCTTTTTCGTTCTTTCTCAAACACCTTTGACTTATGTGTGTTCAAAATTAATTTTTTTTTCCTATCTCCATATTTCTGAAATTTTTTATTTCCTTTTGTTGGGGCTGATAACAACACGTTCTTTATAGAAAGTTATTATTGCTTGATTGTCTACTGAGCTAAGAATGACTCAATCGAATTTCCATACTGCTGTGCCCTCCGCACGTTATCGATCTATAACACAGGCCCACAAAAAAAAAGTGGCTGTACTGGAGTACTGACCATACCTATTCCTTGTATTTTGAGCCGCTAAACACGAATCTAACCTCCATTTTGCCCCAGCACGTCAGGGTTTTTTTCATCACCAAAAAACTGTTAGATCTTAGTATTGCTTACCCAGCTCATTTGAATCATTTGCATCTAAATGTGATTCAATATAGAAACATTAACCTAACAATATTTTGGTACTCCAGTTTTGGCCACATATCTCTAAGAAACCCCCGTAAAACCCTATAAATCAGTGCTCGGAATTAAGTGCACATTTCAGCCCGATTTC
>JANQDE010000140.1:181794-186794 GCA_037157785.1 Cephalotes varians
TGGGCTGTGCCTCGGAAATCGGGCTGAAATGTGCACTTAATTCCGAGCACTGCTATAAATCGTTAATGCCATAAACTCTCAATCCCTGGGAATCCGATGAAAACAGCGGAGAATCTTGAATGGAGAGCTAATAAGATTGTGACTTCGAACCTTGTACTTTAGTATCATACATCGAGAATCACATAACCTCATAACCCCGTAACCCTCTTCATTCTAAAGATCCAACTGAAAAAGTGGGATCATAAATAGGGGGGGGATTCATGTCATTGTGACATTAGAATCTCGGAATCAAGCAACCTCTGATGCTCTTCAACGGTCTTCTGACCGTATAACCCTGAGGATTCAATGAAAAAAAAGAAGAGAGCTCTCTATTGGGAAATCGATTAAATGTAGTCCTTAGGACGTTGTCATCAAATAAGCCTATAGCGCCTAAAGCCCTATATAAAATTTCTTAGATAATCATAAAAGTGAGAATTAGTCGCTGAATTGATAGAGAATTACCGGCAACTAGAATGCTTGAATGATGAATTTGAAGTTGCACTTTCTCAAATCACATCTCCAACATTTCCCAGACAATCTTGGAAATTACAAAACAAGGCGAAAGATTCCAAGATATTGAGCCAAATTCACAAAAAAATGGAGCGTCGATATTAAGAAAGGCGGGATAAGCATGTGAAGGTAGACTCTTGTTGGATGTTGAAGAGGGAATATATGATGAAGGACAGAAAGCGTAAAAGAAATCCGTTACATAGGTTGTTCGAAGATAAAAAGTTTCACAAAAGTAAGAGATCTAAAAGAAAAACCTAAGCATACATTACCTGAAAAGATACTCCATTTACGAAGTTACATTCTTATTGAATCCCCAATTGAAATTCCTCAATTTGCTTTTATTGAATTTCCAGAATCACGGGGTTAAATGGCTGAAGGTTTGCTGTTCAAAGTCTCAGAGGTCTCGGGCTAATCTATTTCAAGATTCCAAGAACATAATCTCATGAATTTCCCTGTTGAGATTCTTCACATTCTTCATATGTGGTAGAAGATTTGCCTAGAGCTGCCTAGGGCGCTATAGGCCTACTTGGTAACAAGGTTCCAAGGACAACAACTAATCGATTCCCCAATAGAGAGCCTCTTCTTTTTTTTATTGACTCTTCAGGGTTATAGGGTTATATGATCAGAAGGTTTGCCGTTGAAAAGCTGTAGCATCAGAGGTTGCTTGATTCCGAGATTCTAATGTCACAATGACATGAATCCCCCCCCTTTATGACACCACTTTTTCAGTTGGATCTTTAGAATGAAGAGGTTACGAGGTTATGGGATGATGAGATTGTGGGATCATGTGGTTCTGGATGTATGATACTAAAGTACAAGGTTTCAAGGTCACAATCTTATTAACTCTCTATTCAAGATTCTCCGCTGTTTTCATTGGATTTCTAGGAGTTGAGAGTTTATGGCATTAACGATTTATGGAGTTTTACGGGGGTTTCTTAGAGATATGTTGCCAAAACTGAAGTACCACAATATTGTTAGGTTAAAGTTCCTATGTTGAATCATATTTAGAGTCTGATTCAAATGAGCTGGGTAAGCAATATTAAGATCTAACAGTTTTTTGTGTGTTAAAAAAAAGTGTTAAAAAAAACCTTGACGTGCTGGGGCAAAATGGAAGTTAGATTCGTATTTAGCGGCTCAAAATACAAGGGATAGGTATGGTCAGTATTCTAGCACAGACCACTTTTTTTTGTGGGCCTGTGTAATCGGTAGATAATATGATTGGTAATGTGAGTTGATCTCCTTATATCTCTCTTATATCCCCCTATCAATATATACTTACAACCAAAAAAAAGAGAATCTGAATAAATGGAAATAATTATATTGTTAATGATAACATTAATGTAAGGGTTCGAAAGGATTTTGACTCGAAACAGTGTACAACGAAGACTTGCGAATAATGACTCTTTTCTTACCGACGCTTGTATTATTACGCGCAATGCACAATACCTACGCGGTTACAGATTTGTGCGCAGTCTGAACAAACTCTCTACTTTTCTTGCCGGCCACCTTGAAAGAATAGCTTTCAACATAAAGAAATAATAATTTTAAGTATATGCACGAGATGGCCTAAACTTAATCGAAACACAAACTACCCTTAATTATCACAATTCTTTTATAGGGTGTATACATAATTTCCTAACAGGTCGCTTAAATATCCCATTGAATGTTCGTAGAGTGACGATTCGCACTTCTCCATTCATGCCTGGACCTCTAATACTCGTCTTAGTCTCTATTGAAAAGGGGGAACATTATCCTCCTGTATAATGACAAGGTCATTCTTTTTCACGTTGTTATCAGAAATCGTCCATTTGATTCATCTTTACAGTTCCTGCATATTCTGTTTGCCAATGGTTCTAAAATAGTCGAGTTAGTTTCTGTATCGTTTGCCTAGTTAAACAGTTATCTAGTTAAACAGTTATCTGAGGTGTCACAATGATTACACTGATACTGACTGTAAGAGGAATCCTCCAATTAGAAAATGTGCTGGTGTCAAGGCAGTCAAATCTGGGTCATTGGAAAGTGGTGTGAGCGGTCATAAATTAAGCACAGCCTCTAGTTGAGAGAGAAAAGTTGTGACGATACGTCACTAACGGTGAAACCCTCCACCGTGTTGTACAGTGTAAATAGTGATTGTGCCGTTTTAGTAATAAGTTTTAGTTTTAAGTCTAGGTATAAGACTTGTAAATAGCGTCCCGCGCTCGCACCGCGCGCACACCGCGTCTAGCGTTCCGTGCCCGCACCGCGCGCACACCGCGCCAAGCGTTCCGCGCCCGCACCCCGCGCGCTCCGCGCCTAGCGTTCGCGCCCCACGCCGCGCGCCCCGCGCCTCGCATTCAATCACCGCCGCTCTACGCGGCCACCACTCCGTAGCCGGGCCCGGGTATATAAAGGCCCGGCACGGAGCACTAGGGACCAGATCCGATSCACCAAGCTTACGGCACGGGTGTTCTCGGCCATAGCTATCCTCAAGGAGTACGGGTGTTCTCGGCTCTTTATATCTCACAAGCAAAAGCACGGGCATTCTCGGCTTTTGAAATATTCGGAAGGTTCGGGCGTTCCCGGCTTTCATCCTTACGCAGGGCTCGGGCATTCCCGGCTCTGCCTCCGTTTTATCCACGACTCGGGTATTCCCGGTCGTTATCCTTGCAAGGTACGGGCGTTCCCGGCCTTGCCTCCACGGCTCGGGCGTTCTCGGCCGTATCCCAGTATAAGAGCACGGGCGTTCCCGGCTCTGTCTCCGTCTTTCAAATCAGAGATCAGCACTGCTGCAGAAATCGCGCATCACGGTCCGCAACCATTCGAACGTGCGGCCCCACGCGTCGCGTGCGGCCCGCCGCGGGCCACCGGCCAACCGACTCGCGCCGTTACCGCGCCCGACGCCACGGCTTCACGTGCGCGTCAAGCCTCGCACGCGTTCCAGCGTAGGGACTCAACGCGCGTAAAGCGTCTGTACTGTCGACACATGTAACTCAAGCATGTAAACGAGCTTCTAATAAACTGGCACCGTACCCGTTGGCTTGAGACACGTCGAGGCAAATGTAATTACGTATCATTAAACTCCGTGAACTCGTCTCATGACGACTTAACGTAACCGCTGTAAATATAATAACGCACCGTTAAGCTCCGCTCACGTGAACTCGCCGCATGACGACTTAACGTAACCGCTGTAAATATAATAACGCACCGTTAAACTCCGACCGCGTGAACTCGTCTTCTGACGATTCAACTTGTAAATACATTACTAAACTCAGCTTGTGTAATTGCTGCATGTGTAACAATAGTACGTAAAAAGGAATAAATCTGTTATCGTCTCCTTAAACCCACGTTTCTTTATTTCGCACCTGGCGTCCACGAGCTAGATCCGACCACGAACTTTCGCAATCCGCGCGCGAAAAGTAAGACCGTTACAAAGTACTCTTTGTCAAAATGCGTACCTCAGTTATAGTGTACAAATGTGTTTTAGTGCTCTTCACCCTTGCCTCTCACAATCCACCGAAGTTTGATGCTCGAAGGGGAATGAAATGCCATTCTATTCGTTATTCTGCTAATTTGGCCTTGATCGTATCTTATTTTTCCATCAGAAACTTGTACAATTCCTCGAGATGTCTAGCTGCTCCCACAAAATTGATACTGTTGTCTGAGAAGATTTGAGCACACAAATCTCTTCGAGATGTGATTCGGTGTAAGGAAGTCATAAATGCTTGTGAGAAAGATCAGTTACCATTTCCAGATGTACGGCTTTCATTCTGGTATAAACAAATACAGCGATATATCCTTTACTAATATAGATCCTTCCTCTGCGTCGGCTTTCTCGAACTTGAATTGGATCCGCATAATCTACCGGTCATGATAAAAGGTCGATTGAAACCGCGAACTCTTTCAGCGGTAGGTCACCCATCTTGACTTCTGTAACAATTGGATTAAACCGATAGCACTTGTTGATGATTATTCGCTGGCTTGTAATGACTCGACTGTCGTATTGCATTTAGACGTAACAACTGATGTATTTTCGCTGGGCGATTTGACTTGAGTGTTCGCTTTTCTTCATCCTCTTTATGAATTATAGAATTATGTTTCTTATCACACATTTTGCATGTTGAACCTTTACACTCACGGGCGTAACGTCCTGCGCTAAGACAGTTAAGACATAACTTCTTGTCAATGAGTTTTTGTTTGCGCTTCGCTATGGATAACTTTAACAAATCGTTGCATTTGAAAACTGGATGATCTCCTTCGCAAATCCTACACTTATTTGCTACGATAATTAATGCTATCCTTCACTCTTCCTTGTATCTCGATGCAACGATTTTCTCGTCTTCGTCTGACTCTGCTCAAGAGCCTTTAGTGTGTAACATCGCTTCATCAAAAATATCATGAATTCCGACAGCTTTGGCATATCCTGCGGCATGCAATTCTTAATGAGATTCTGCCAATCTCTTTACTCGATCAGA
>JANQDE010000140.1:191794-206560 GCA_037157785.1 Cephalotes varians
TCCATCATGAATTCTATAAATAATAATGGACCAAAAATAATAGTAAAAATAAAACCAATAGTAGAGAAATGTAAAGAAATGTAAAATTTGCATTTTAAAATGGTATATACACAACTCCACAACACTTCCCAAAGGCGAAATTGCACCAAAGGAAAACCATGGTGACGGTTTGGTGGTTGTCAGCTGTTCTGATCCATTACAATTTTCTGAATCTAGGCGAAACCATTATGGCAGAGAAGTATTGTCAAGAAATTGACGAAATGCACCGCAAACTGCAACGCTTGCGCCTGCCATTGGTCAATAGAAAAGATCCCATTTTTCTTAATGACAATGCCCGGTCACACGTCACACAATCGACGCTGCAGAAACTGAAGGATTTAGACTACGAAACTCTGCTTCACCCACCATACTCGCCAGACCTCTCTTTGTTCTGGAACTCGTTGATGTACTGCATCATCGTTTATCTTTCCTCTTTCCTTGAATTATATAGCTGTCGATATAAAATAGCTTTCTTTACGAAGCCTTGAAAACTGTACTCGAACTAATTCGTCCTATGCTGCTTTCGATGTAGTTATTCGTCGAATGTGCCTTAATTCAATTTTGAGATGTTTAATATGATGAGTGCAAAAGCTTTCGTCCTTTATCTTCCATTCTCCTCATTTCCACCTGTAGACTTGTGTCTTGTTACACTATCGACGTATTCCCACAAATCGTTAAAAACTAATACACTCCTCATTTGCATTCGCCAGGATTCGTAATTTCCCTCTGTTAATTTTTCACGTGGTAGTTACCGGCCGGATACATGGTAAATTTTTACGATAAAGAGATAAAGGATATAATCAAAATTTTTCATGACTTTTCGGATATTCTCCTTTCTGACCCCATAACTTATTGGGGATCACAATGACAACACGTTCTTTATAGAGTGTTTTTATTGCTCGATTGTCTACTGAACACTAAGAATAACTTAACTGAACTTCCACACTGCTATGCCCTTCGTACAGAAACGTGTTTCCGATTTATAACACAGTTCAACACCAAATTTTCTCCAAAGTGTAACTGGTCATTTCTCGTAGATTTTGTTATGCTAAATACGAATCCGGCGGATAAATTGGACTACATCAAGATTCTAAGAAAATTGAGGTTAAATGTGCTCAAAAGGATGATTTTGGCCATATTCATTACGCGATTATAGCTAAAGTAATTTTTTTCTGAATTATAATGGTGCGATCTTAAAATGCTACTTTTTATGTTGAAAATGTGTTTCTTTATTTCTATTTTTTTTTACTGAGATAAGAAGCCTTATCGGATTTGAACATCCTCACGTATAAGAAGTCTCGCGCATGTCACAAAATGACAATGAAATTAAAATATTTTGAAATTAAAAATTGTGTTTATTAGTAGGGGTTATTAGAGGCGTTGAATTTAAATCTGAAGCCCAAAATTCAAAATTCGAAATGGTGGATTCAATATGGCAGATAAATTGACGAAATTTTTGTTGATGAAAATTTCGTATCATGTATGTGTGCAATACAGTTGTGTGTGCAAAGAGACATGTATGCAATAATACTTGTTAGATAATCACTTTGCGTGTAATTGGGAATGTACGCAATTGGAAATATATACAATGTTATGTACAAATAAAATTATAGGTTATCATTTTGTAGATAAACTAAGAGTCTTGCGTTTTAAAACTTATATGATCGGTTTTCCACATAAACTAATTTCAATCGAAGATTATCTGATAACGATTGTTTCTTTCACACACTTGGTGTCGCTATGTTGCAGGCAATGTCTGACAGCACGCGTTGACCAGCATCGTTGAACGAAGCTACTGAGAGATACACTCGTCACACATTCGCTCGTTCACACGCAAATTCACTACTGCTCTAACATGTCGGACCTTGCCAAGCCTTATCAACTCGTCCAGTCAGCAATGCCGATTCTCTTCGCTAAGTGTATACTTTTTTTTTTGGATATGAATAGTCTCTGCTTTTCTCAACGGAAAAAACACACATGTCGGATCGTCCATAAAACAGGGCGGGAAAATTATGAACTTTAATGTAAACGCGCGAGTATCAGTACTAATTGACGATTCAAATCAGATTTGCAACCATAGAAGATTAGATATAAACTAGAAGTTGTCCGATGATAACAGGTTCGTGGAATCTACGTTATATCTACATATTTTATGTGAATTACGTGGAAGATGACAAAGGTTCACTGACAAAGATTCATTGACATGATATCCACATGAACATAATGTTATGATTTTATTGCCAAATTGAAATAAATCTTCCTCTGTATTTTAATATATAAATTCTACGTGGGTACTTTTATACAAACTTTAATACATATGATCCACATAGAATTATTCTTTGCTAAAATCGTTCAACCACGAGCAATACGTAACACCGCCGCTTGATGGACGCAGTTCTCATAACACAAAATAGAAACACAAGATAGATTAATAGGCGTATTAAAAAAATTTTCATTTATTTTTCATCTAATAAAATGATTTTTTAAGAACGAGTCTCCAAAACTGGGCAAGATAAAGATAAATGAGATATTTTGACAGTACAATTATGATTAATTTTATATAAAAAATTTAAAATTAATTCAGACATTGTTACAGTTACAATTACATATTTGTGTTTGTTGGGTTCAATTCTTACATGTCTATGTGGATATTATGGGAAAATTACCTAGGAGAATCGATTAGAAATATTGATTATTACTTCTTTGGATTCTATTTAATTCTAATACTAAGCGGTCGTCTATATATACTTGACTGTCCATGTGGATTCCACTTGGATAACTTACAGAAATAATTCTATGTACCTGTTTTTATCGGATGTTCTCATGGCAATGTAAAAAATCCGCACACATATAGGATTTTGAAAATATTGTATATTTAGATTTCTATAATAAAATTGATCGCAAATTTCTAATCTCTCTCTCTAGTTTATATTTTATTTGTATTCAATTTTCATGTATTAAAATTTAGATCAAATTTATAGATACTTATACACTATGATTTTCCTTATAAAAAGTCGTTAATAGAAAGTTCTTGCATTAGTGGTATCTAATGCGTTTGTATTTAACAGTTAAATTCCTCTAGTATTTAATAAGTATTTATATTTTTTTATATGGTTTATTTCATTAATTGTAGCTTAATGCTTTCATGCTCAAAAACAATAAAAAAAATTTCATAAAATATTTATGTAGTTGCAGATCTTTATAAGTGAATGATTATGGTACAGCATATTTTATCACTAATTTAAATGAATGGTTGTTGAATGTTATTTTCCATTAATTTATTTCCATTAAATTATTTCTCATGTCCGGGAATATTTTATATATATTTTAAATATATATATTTCTCATGTCCGGGAATATTTTATATATATTTTAAATATATATATTTTATATATTTAGAGGAACAGAAATTAATTTATTAAATCTTTAAAATCATTAAAATTTTTATACATTTCTTAACACATTTTAAAATGAAATTTAGAACATAGATTTATTATGTGATATACTTGATTCTTAAAGGTATTCAAACATAATTTATATATATATATATATATATTTACTGTCTAAAATATATATAATAATAAAATGAATTTTATTTTTGAACTATTTATTATATAAAAAAATGATTAACATTTAATATTTTTTGTTTTTTTTATATCGTATTTTTGATCGAAACACATAATCTCCATGTCTCTATAAAATCGAACGTTAAAAAATCGATAATCAAAGCTGATCAAATTTTTTTCTTCAATGCAGTGCATACTTTGCACTGTCTTTAAATATTATCTCTTTTCTATAATTATATTTTTAAAATTTTTATATTTTACATTTTACTAAATTTTTCCTAAAAATGAATGAAAATATAACACAAGTATTAATACTTATTAATCATTTAAATGATAAGAGGTAGAGTGCGCAATTATGAAAATCAGTGCAAAATTAAATATCATTATATTCTTTTCTCGTATCACTGAGTTAATATTTTCCATACTTTCTAATTTTTTTCTGCATGATTGAAAGCACTTCAAAAGTTACTTTAGTTGATGTTACTTAATGTCACAATTTTACATTTTTTACAACTATTTATTTTTCTTTTCTTTCTATTTCAAATTAAGTTGCAAATAAAGGATGCTACAGACAATGATAAATCAAATAAAAATTTATAACTTTAAATTCATAAATATTTTTTGATTATTCGCCTCTTACCATTTATATTGCGAATTGAATATATATATATATATATATATATATATATTCTTCTCTCTGTGTGTGCGTGCGTGCGTGCGTGCGTGCGTGCGTGCGCGCGCGCGCGCGCGCGCGCGCGCGTGTGTGTGTGTGTGTGTGTGTGTGTGTGTGTGTGTGTGTGTATTCTTTTTCTAGACATTTAGATATATAAAAAAATTATTTTTTGCTCTAAATGTGTAAGAAATAATGTTTAACAAGAAAAACAATTTACAATATGGGTTGATATTACAAATAAATTATAAGTAAGTATAGAAAGGTAAATAAGAGCAACAGCGCGGTTATTAGTACACAAAAATCTTCATATGAATATATTCTTCAATATTACATAAGTTAAAATTCCGTACGTTTTGGCTTCATTCAAGCTTCAGCGATCAGAATTGTACACAGAAGTCAAAATAATTTTCATAATTCATTATGATTATTCCAAATCAACATCAAATAGTCATGCTTCTATATTTACCAAAAAGAGAAGAATTACCCAGCTAGAAACCACCTAAAACGTAGTACCCGACCAATATTTGCCCCGAAAAATATACGGGCATTGGCCGGGAAAACTGTGAATAGCCCGTATATGCACGGCGACGCTTTAGTCGGCAAGTGCCTTGATAAAGGCTCTAACTAGACGGGGCCTAATGTTCGCGCCCTGACACAGCCTCGAATATTTGTAAAAAATTTACCGGATAAATTCTAGTTTTCCTAACAAGGATCTAGACAGTACTATTTTTATTATATTACCTGAATTATTAGAATAATCTACTAGAGAATAGAATAAACTAATAAAATGAATAACACCTCAGATATTTTTACTCACAGTAAAAAAAATTACTAATTAGATACAAATAAATATTATAAATAACATATAATATAACTGATAATAATTCAGTAATTATGTATATGAATGACGAAATATACACGAGAGATCGCCGCATTAAGTTACTCAATCTAAACAGTTTATACTTTTTTGGTTGTGTCGAGGCACTCGACAGTGGAATCCTCATTAGTTTTACCACAGTATTACTAGCCAGTGCCTTTATCTTACTTCTACAGTGGAGCCTTTACTAGTTTTATCACATTATTACTGGCAAGTGCCTCCTCTTAAGTTCTATAGATCGATCGAAACCAGAATATCTGCGTATGGCCAGCCTAGAAACTAGACAATCCCATCGTAACTAGTTTGATTGAGAGATTACTTGCCGGGCCCTTGCTAAAAATTGCAGGAATCGAGTTTTTCCCGGTCGTATTTCTAGCTGGGTATTTTCAAATGTGAAAAGATGATATATTAATCCTAATGGTTCTTAAACGTAAAACATAAGCAAACTTACCCAATGTTTGGTGGATTAATTCAATGAAAAAACAACGGATAAATAGAGAGGTACAGTAAATTGATAAAATGTCAGGTAAGTAAAAAGTATACGTCAAAAATGTAAAATATGTTAACTCGTCAACGATTGTGCAGTAAATGATACGAACTGAAAAATGATATTACCGTATTATAATGGCGCAATATCAAATAAATAATTATACAAAAATAAATTACAATAAATGGTCAGAATAATAAAAACAGTGTATATAAATAACATAAAAAAAAATAAATCAAATAATTTAAATTACGGCCAACCTTTCGGTCAAAGCTAGATGTTGGTGCTCAATAATGATTCTATTTAAATTAAACTATAATCCAGTACACATTCTTCAAATGGAGCAAGAGGAAACAATCGAATACCTCGTTAGATCGTTAAATCGAAACGCTTGGACTTTCCTGGATTGGATGCATCACCGATAACCTCCACACCATCCGCGATAACCGTACAACCAATAATGCCCGAGTCACTCGCAAACGAGGATGTTTCCTGGATTGGATGCATCACCGATAACCTCCACACCATCCGCGATAACCGTACAACCAATAATGCCCGAGTCACTCGCAAACGAGGATGTTTTCGAAACCACGGACGACTCGCTCGCGGTATCCGTTCAACATCAGTTGCAAACGCTGGAGGGTCAAAAAACTTTGAGAGAAACGTTGCGAGAACACTTGTGTGCTGAGTCAAAATTACGTCGGAGCTATTTTGACCGATGATAGAGAGAGCGATATGGACCGCATGTACGGCGTTTATCTTGACAAGGATGGAATGATGTTCGGCAGTAAATGGTTCGATGTGGACAAAGCGGATAACATTATTATCGATGGTGTGCGATATGTCGATACACCCGAGTTGATCTTCAAGAAAGTCCCCGATGACATCATCTATACGGAGGACGATAAGCAAAAGTACAAGAGCATGTTACTGACGACGAATGCGCAGATACAATCACGATCGGCACGATCGTATACGAGGCAACAGGGGATACAAGTACAAACATGTAATCGCGCCGTTGATGTCAATCGAACCTAAGAAGAAATCTGGAAAAGGATTACCTCGCGCAATGACATTAAACGACAATGCGTGCACTGGGACGATCCCAACGAGCTAGTGGATCGTTTACGATTGCTCGAAACTTCGCGTCAAGCCGGTCATAACGCTCACGACAACGAGATGCTATCGATCATTAAAGAACTTCGTGAAGCTGGCATCATTATAAATTAACTGATGTATCGTCAAAACAAACCAGTCGATCGACGTCGCTCGCATCGAGAAAATGCCTAGCAATAAATTTGGGCTATCTGACTGGAAAAGTGACGCAATCGGCAATCATTCGCATCATCATTGGAGCAAACTGAGAAATTATGTGTGCGATAACGCTCTGTATCGTGCAGGTACGGAGTTTGACGCGGAGACGTGCAAGATTCGCCGCGTAACGCAACCGGAGGGTGACGATGACTAATAAATTGTACGTGAAACAGAGCGTTAAAATTTTGAGAGATCGACAGAGAGAAATTTACGAGAGATTGATTGCGTTCGAGAAGGACATGCAGACATTACAGACTGCGGTAAACGAGCTTCGACGTGTGAATCATACTGCTGAATAAAAAAACACGGATTCCGAAAGAGAAGTTAACACATAAATTGTAACGTAATCATCGTTACGCAACCGATGATTGCATCGCTATGAAAAACATGAGCAAGTCCGATGGGCATGAAAATATCGTTCCGAGAGGCGACGACTCGTCGAGGAACTACATACTTCGGTAAGAAAAAATTTTTCAAGAAAACACGTCATAGTTCGAGGATACGATGACCTGTGGCAGGCCGATATCGTGATGCTTCCGTACTTTCAACAGAGGTCACCATTACATACTCTACGTCATGTGTTGAGCAAGTACGCATGGGCCGTGCCACTCAAGAGCAAAGCTGAAAACGAGACGGCCGAAGCTATCGCCCGGATAATTCGAGAGAGTGAGAGATGTCCGAAGAATTTACAGACCGATATGGGAAAGGAGTTTTATAACGCCGACGTGCAACGACTCGTAAAGAAACATGGCATCAATCATTATTTGACGTATTCGGTGTTAAAGGCATTGGTCGTCGAGCGATTCAATCGCACGCTGAAGAACAACATGTGGAAAATGTTTACACTCCACGGAAATTACAAGTGGATCGACGCGCTGCCGCGTCTCGTGTCAGATTACAACGCGCGCAAATATCGAACGATCGATATGCGACCCGTCGACATCATACTCGCGGTCGCCGAAAGATTCTTAACTACGGTGTACAATCGTGTAAAGATCGCAGGGCCGGCAAAGTTCAAAGTAGGCGATTCGGTACACGTGAGCAAGTACAAGACCATTTTCGAGAAGGGCTACACGTCAAATTGGACCATAGCGTCTCGATCGAATCGGACACGATATATTGCTTATCGTCGTATGGACGATAAGCAATATATCAGAGCGATCTTCGTTTCGGACACTGTATACACTTCGTACAACTTTGATCTTATACACGACTGGCGACGAGTCATCTCGATCTCTTCGTTCAAGCATCGTGTGTAATCGTCTAAAGTTATCTTCGCGTTACGACGCTATTCTTGACGCCTTTAGCCTTTTTCGTGTCCTTCTTACCATCCACTTTCAACGCGTACATTTTCGCTCTGAGTCCGACGAATTCGGTCATTATCGCACCGTTATTTTCATTTTTCATTAAACCCGACACTTTTTTGTTAGCCAGAGGCATACCGTACGCGTTGTTGGCCGGATAATCGCTTGTGTCGAATCTAGCAATATCACGTTTCATCGTCTCGTAACATCCTCATACTCGATGTGGTATACGAGATTGTCGGTGTCAGTATACATAATTTTACATTTGTCGCGATATAGGGGAAACATGTACTCGTAGTAAAATTCGTACAAACAGATTTTTGATAAATCGAGTATGCATATTCCGACGTAGATCGGTTTGTTGAATTTCACCTCGAGTTTGCGCAATTCAACGGCGACGAGATTTTCCGAAAAGACGCTTCGGCTATGGAAATTTGGTTTCGCGATCAGTGCCTTCGTGCCGTATCGTCCATCCCATTTCGTTAATAATTTTACATCGACGTGATTTCGTACATTTTGTTATACCGAATTGTTTTACCGAATACCGTGTTGTTCATTAATTTGTACAAATTTTTCTCGAAATCGTTTGTCGCGCGCGTTCTAAAATTTGTAATGAATTCTATATAATCGCGGAGCCATGCGAATTGAGCGAATTGTAATACGCGATGTATCTTTGCCACGCGAAGACCGTGACACGTGCACTGCTGCAAGTTGCGGTAGTGGATGACGTAACATTTCTTATCGTATAGATTAGCCAGAAGTTTATTTTGCCGCTTGCCGGGCGGTTTGTCGCGCGTCGGGCAGAATGGTAGGTCAATGTGCTCGTCGTGTATACTTTGCGGATACTCGAAATCGACCTCGAGGATGTAACCCGTGAATGAATCCGGAGCGATCGCGCTAACGTCAAAATCTGTGACGTCGTCGACCCATCGAAATTCGGCGTAAGGCAACGGTTGACACATTATCTATCCGTACAGATTATTAACGTCAAAGTACATCAAGTACGAAGAAGGTTTCGATGGGTCGTACGATTGCATGTATTTGTTATTGGCTTGCGCGTATCTGCCGGAACATTGACTCAAGCCACCGCGTATACCGTGTTCGATAAACATGACCTTATCGATGTTGGTGAGCAATTCGAAATTTACGCGCGTATGTTTCAACATCGTGTCTCACATGAAACTCGGCAGAGTGTAGTAATGCGCGGGATCGAGACCATAACTTTCGATACATTTGTTGCGGAAATTTTCGAAAATATCGGTCAATAACAAAACATCCGTTTTAAGATATAGATCGCTGTATTCGCCCAAGGTTTTAACGGAGAACCGCTGTCAAATGTTCGCGGCGTGCGCGTAGTCGCTCTCGGATATAGTGTCGCTGGATATAGTGTCAAGGAACTGTAAAACGATTCGCGCGGCGATAAGCATGTGTTCTGCAGCTTGTCCATGCAATCGATGTATTCGTATGGAAATACACCTTTTCGCGTCAAAAGATCAAATTCCTCGGTTGACAATTTTGAAAATTCGAAATGTACAATTTTTAATTTATCCTTGCTCAGAAAAGACGCTAATTTATCGAGACTCATACTGAGAAATTTATATGAATCGATAAATCGTAATTTTACGCTATTTTTACCATTATCCGCGGTGCTTTGAACATTTTTTGTAAACGAGATGTATTTTTCTTTCGTTAGCGGAAGTAGCTTGACACGTCCGTCGTACGCTGTGGCTATTTCCTTGATAATAAAATAGGGTAATTCCTTGATAATAAAATTTCCTTGATAATAAAACGTCATAACTAGATAAATTATGAAACACTACGGGAATGTAACATGAGTCTTTATAATTTAGATTACAATTTGAATGCGCGAGACCTCTGTATCGCCCAGTCAAATGACAATGATCGCGAACGTGTGTATCATCCGACGCGAACGATTTTTCGCACACGTGACACTGCGTCGCGTTGTAAAATGTGTTTCACTGTTCGCTCGATAAAATTTCCATGGGGACATTGGCAGATAGGATTTACGCGATGTGCAAATTCTTTGAGTTTGTCGACGAACCATGCGACGCAATCTTTGTCGCGACGAAACTGAATATGACAGCAATGGGAGCGATTGACCACGTTGCGATTGACCACGTTGATATTGACCACGTTTCAATTGACCACCGTCTTGATTGATCACCGTCCCGATTGACCACGTTGCAATTGACCACGTTGCGATTGACCACGTTGATATTGACCACGTTTTAATTGACCACCGTCCCGATTGACCACCGTCCCGATTGACCACCGTCCCGATTGACCACCGTCTCGATTGACCACCTTCCCGATTGATCATTTTTTCAGTTGATCATATTGAAAATAATCATACTGAATGTAATCTTATTATCGTTGCAATAAATATTTTTTGTCAAATAATATATTGATATAGAATTGATTTTTACTGTCTCTAAACACTCTTCTCACTCCACTGTCCTCATGGGTTAGAAATATTCCAAGTAGACACTGTCTAGGCTGCAACTTCTAGTTAGGTTCCAAGCAGGTAGGATATGTTATTTTTTTAATAACCAYTACTGTCTATACACCCCACTGTCCACATGGGTTTTTGTGACAGATTATGTATTTTAATAGTAATTATACACTGTCTAGGTTGCAACTTCTAGGTAGTTAGGTCCCAAGTAGGTAGGATATGTTATTTTTTTAATAACCAGTACTGTCTGTACACTCCACTGTCCACATGGATTTCTGTGACAGATTATGTATTTTAATAGTAATTATATACTGTTTGGGCTGCAACTCTTAGGCACTTAGGTCCCAAGCAGATAGGATATGTTTTTTTTTGTTCGATGCCGTAGCCGTGTCAATGTGGTCAATAGGAACGGTGGTCAATCGGGACGGTGGTCAATCGGGACGGTGGTCAATCGGGACCGTGGTCAATATTATCGTGGTCAATCGGGACGGTGGTCAATATCAACGTGGTCAATCGCAACGTGGTCAATTGCAACGTGGTCAATCGAGACTGTGGTCAATATTAACCAAAACGGCCAAACGGGTGCCACCCGACAGCAACTCATCGTACGAGCATCGCACGTAATATCCTATGCTAAATACCCTATGATGCTGAGATGTCCTTGGATCACTATCCGTCTTCTCTAAGATGCATTCCAGATCGGCGTGGATGATAAACGGAACTCGTTTCTTCCTGTTGTAGTTACTAAAATTCAACCACTTGTCATCGTCGCCCGGTAGTCGAATGGCGTAGTCGTTCATCTCTCGACAGTCCACACTGTGGGTCTCCAGCTTATCGTTTGAACGAAAATAGTGTAAACATCTGCAAAATAAATTATTTTTTATTATTTTATTATTTTTTATTTTTAATACAAAAACTTTACTTTTTATTGCAAACTTACTGATCGCAAAAATATTTTTTCCCATTATGTTTGTTCAGCTGCGAGCCGAGATAGATTTTTGATCAACGCAAAATGACCCATGTTGTCATCTCGCGGATCTTGCACGTACAACAGATTAACGTGCTTCTCCTTCTTGTCATCGGTGAGTCGTATCGGGAGAACTTTCTATTCCTCGATGATATATACATTCACCGACACTCTGAGTCGTTCAAATTTGGTAATGTCTTTTAGTGTCATTGGAAACTGTATATTCTGGAGATTCAGTACCGACGTATAATGTGGATACGATATCGTTCTGTCCACATGCTGTTCAGCTGGATACAGAGCGACCACCATCGATCATGCGAAGCACGCATTGTCCATCGATTGTACGTTGATACCGCTTTCTTTATCGTTATGTCTCGCGGTAATTTCACATAACATCCGACACGCATAGGATTGTACCTGTTTACGTTTACCGTAAGATCGAAGATTCGTGACAACGCCCATCCGCTGTCACGTTCTTGAAACTCTTCGAGGGCCGCCAACGTGGATGTGACGGTCGGACCCCTCACGCAAATTCGAAGTTCGGAAGAGTTCATAGTTTTTCGTATTGATGCTTTTATTAGTAAGTTTGTCACCAGTTACAAATTCACCGTTGAACACACCTGTTCACCTTTACACCGTTGTGTCTCTCTATAACGTCTCGCACTCGTTCGAGCACTACACAATCGGCGTCTTCCAAAAATTGTCGCGGTTCGATGTAATCGGCGTTAATCACCGCACCGTCAGTATATGATTTTCGAACGCGATATCGATGTCTCGCCAAACGAGTCTCTTCGCGTCACTGCTGCTGCTGCTAGTACCCGTATAATCATCTCCAAAATGTATAAAATGTCTTTGCAATCGAGTCTTTGCATCCTCGAGTCGCGCAATCCTGGTCACCAAAGATTGTCTATTTCCAATCGACAGCCGAGGACGCTTGGCACGACTGCGTTCTTAGAGCCGCTCTATGTACTCGTCGCGTCGTTGCAGCCACGCTAAATACTCCCCCAAGGTAGCGACATTGTCGGCTTGCTCCAACAGGTCGCGTTCATTTTCCACAAATTTCATTTTTATTTCAGTTTGTATCATGACATATAACTCGACGACAATATTCACAGCATCGTACCATATCTTGAATGCAATAATGCAACCATTTATATTTATTTGATTGTTGATATGGAAGTTTCATTTCAGCGACATCTTTGTCAACACGTGGCATATCATCAACAGAAGGCATGTCTCCAAGCACATCTCCAAATATTATTACTTCTGTAAACAGTCCAATACCTGCAGGAATTCTGATATAAGCAGCTCCGTTATACGCAACTTCGCTAGCGACTTTCTCGACCAAATCGTTCATTTTTCTAATATGCACATAATCTTCGAAAGAGTTGATCCCGCGCAAATAATATAGATTTTGATTTCTTTCCCATATCATCCATAATCCTCTATATATAAATTCAGCAACATCATTGCTCAAAGATGGCCAATTATCATTATCATTGTTCGCAAATGACCAATTATCATTATAAAGTTTATTCCGTAGTCCATTGTACAATTTATGTCTCAAACAACGTGGCCAAGCATCAACACTTTCACGAATATCGACTTTGTCTAACATTACGTTCATTAGTTCCACATATATCAAGTTCTCGATAGCGTAAAAACTGGTGATATTAGTCGCGATTCCGTGGCTGATTCTTCTGGCTGAATTTCTGTCTCGAGGATAGAGCGGACATCGTCTTCAATCCAATTCCATGTTCACAGCAATGTCTTTTTTTTTACTGTGCACATATTGCATGGAAAAATAAAAAATAGTGGATTTCTGCATTCCGAAAAATTTCTACCGTCTATCGCATTAAGAGAATCAATTACATGTTTTCGTGTGGCATACATTTGTCCTAATTGTACACCTACCAAATTAATTATGTATGACGCGCACATTGCCAAAGCATCACCCATGGAATAATAAAAATATATAGCACATTGTTTCATATCTCCGTTTAACGCATTAATTTGTGAATTTGTTACAATTTTCTAACTAATTTCCGCTAGATCATCGCTACAATCGCTTATACAGTCACTGTCAGCAGACAACACATGATCTTCGTTCGATGATTCATCACCAATTTCTTCAATAATATCGTCCACTTCTATTTCTTCAAATACTTCATCCACAATATTCACAATGTCCTCATCGTTCATATTGTCAACCATTATTCACACTTTATTCTTACAGACTCTTACTTAAATGTCCAACGCTACTGTTCGCTTTACTCGAAGGTACTGAGACGGTTATCGCCGATCTTTGACGGTCAGCGTTCATTTCATGTAGTGCAGCCGGATATACGAAACGATATTATTTATTAGCTGGCTCTTCCTAAAAAATTCCCCAAATTTCATCGCGCCTTGAAAGGAAGATGGACGCAGCCACCGCCGCGACACGTTCTGTTTATGATATTTATCGGCGCTCGTGTAACAGACAGTCATTTTATTTATAATCCTTAGATCACCATTTGACGGCCAGTTTCATATTATGCAGTCGGATATACGAAACGATATTATTTATTAGCCGGCACTTCCTAGAAATTCCCCCTCCCCCAAATTTTAACCACCTTGAAAGAATTCGCCGCGCAAACGTGTCGCGACACGTTTTGTTTATAATATTTATTTATCGGCGAGCACCCTATACGTAAACATCCTTAGACACCATCCTCCCGGCTCTTCCTAGAAATTCCCCCTCTCCCAAATTTTTACCTCTTCCCTCCCTCGC
Organism: Cephalotes varians; assembly: GCA_037157785.1. Lineage (NCBI taxonomy): Eukaryota > Metazoa > Arthropoda > Insecta > Hymenoptera > Formicidae > Cephalotes > Cephalotes varians. Next base: position 206,265 of record JANQDE010000140.1, read on the forward strand.
TACGAAATACCCCCCGCCCTCCACTCCCCCTCGGAGGACCTAGTCCTGAACTCTCCCTATTATCCTACTCAATATACAGGGTGAATCATAATGGTTGTCTGAATGTTTTACCATGAGAGATAAGTTACCGACTGCAACTGTAATTCATTAATAGTTTCATAGATGGTAGCTTCTTGGGTCGACCGCGCGTACTGAATGCCCGAGTGTGATGTACAGTCAAGTTCCAAAGTATAAATTAAATGGCATACATCATTTATAGAAGCTGTGCATGCTTAATTAATATATTTAACTCTTTT
>JANQDE010000140.1:214601-230403 GCA_037157785.1 Cephalotes varians
CATCCCATGGTGAAAAACTAGGGGTTCCATTTAAAAAAAACATCGTGACCCCTGAATGACCTTCAAAATGACCTTCCAAGGATTTTTCAAGGTCAGTACCATACTTCCCCCTTGTAACCCTAAACTTTTCATACGRAACATTTTTCCCTATCCCTACTAGTTTTCGAGATATTTGACTGGATCACTTCAGATGGTCCACCCTGTATATAAAAAAAAGTAATTTAATGCGTCAAACGTTTCTATAATCTTTAGGATTTGCGGTGCGAAACATCTCAAAAATGATTGACCTTCTCAATATGAGCCAATCGTCGAGGATCGCATCGTCAAGATCGAGACTCACACGTATAATCCGTTCGCTAATACAATGTTCGGATACTACGACGAGATAAGAACCCATATAACAGCAAGATTTATACACATTACCGCATGAAAGTTTTTGATATGTTTTTTATCGAGGGAAAACTGATGATAAACAAATCAATTGCGGGGGCTGATGTGGCATTGACAAATAATTGCATTGCGTTCATGTTCGAAGAGATTCGACATGAACTCGACGGTGTGGAGATTGATCGCAATCGAAACCTCGGTATGACCAGCACGTTCAAGAACTATGTAACCTATGTCATCTAAGAGAAGTGTAATTGCGAAGAATGCTGGGATCCATGAAATTCTCCAAATGGATACTTTAATTTTTGCGTTCCATTCAACATGCTATTGGGATTTTGTGATGATTACAGACGCATAGTGATTAATGCTCGTCACGAATTGATTTTAATATGCTCACGCAATGACAATAATTGTTTAACGATCCGACGCGGGAGCCGGAAATCGTATTATTCAAAATACAGTGGCAGATGCCGCATGTGTTGTTGAATGAAATAAATAAACAATTGATGCTGCGTGCTCTGGAAAGCGGGCGATACCTTAGCATGGCTTTTCGTTCGTGGGATCTGTACAAATTTCCGCTATTGCATCGTACAACCAAACATTCGTGGGCCATCAAGACCATAACTCAACCACGATGCGTAATCTGCGGACTGGTTGGAAAAACGTTATGTCTAAAGATACGAGCTAATTCGACCATTACAAATTAAATAACGTGAAGCTCTATCTGAATTCGGAAAGTTATCCGTACGATGATATGAATCTGGATTTTAATAAAAACAGGTCAATTCTCTACGACATGTACGCATGTTTCTGTAAAAACTATTACGGATATGATTATCTCGAGCCGAATCAAATTGTCAAGTCTTTTCGTCATAATGGTCCGTTCGTGATTATCGATTGCTCTCAAAACAAAATCCATCGAGAACGCAACTGTGGACGTGCGCATAGAATTCAAGGAGAAGGTGTAAGGAGAATGTACCCCATGAATATCACCGCATACTGCATCATTATACACGATCGCGTGGTTCCGCACAATTCGCTGACCAACGTTGTGCGCAAAATTATCTAAGTGCGACACCACTCTTTTCCCTGAAGACGATGTAAAAATCTGCATTGAAGTCGATCGCAATCTTCTCAACGATAACAATCATGTCTGTACCAATATTTGTGGATCCGCAAGGTTTCTTTGTTTGAAGACAATTTGTCGTGAAGGAATTTGCTCTTAAAGATGGATTCGAACTTTCTCACTATATTTTTGGATGCTTCGAACCGTGGAGTAATCTCACCAAAGCAAAAAGACACCAGACGATGTAGTTGATTGAGAATCACCATGGAATATATGGAATGAGAGGATGGAATGGCTCCATACAGCATGACTAGAAGTGATTACAGAAGCAGTGATGAGTGCAATGACGACTGAAATTCGTGTACGTAAGGGACACGAGAAACGAGAATGGCTGCGGGATTTGTTCTAAAATGAAGCGAGACAGTAAGGGACACGAGAAACGAGAATGGCTGCGGGATTTGTTCTAAAATGAAGCGAGACAGGAAGTCTATGTTGAAAATATCGAGACGCATTACGAAGATAGAATCTCTAAATAAGTTGGATGTTACGCACACCTTCTGTTGTCAGAAACATGTAAAGAATTGCACTTTACAAAATGTATTCAAACTATTCAATTGGTGGCATTATCATTATGAATAAACATATGCTATCTACATGTAACGTGTCAATTTTATTTCTTATTCCTTTTTCTCCATTATATATAAACTATTTTATAATAATATATCATACTTTCGTATCATATAATTTCGGAGAGAAGCAAAAAAAACAATTTTTTTTTAACTTGGAAGGATAGACAGGAAAAATAATTTTTAAAATGATGTCCTTCTTTTTTAATTTCACACATTTATTTGCCATGTAATGCATCATATACAATATTATTCAAACCATAAACTAATAGCTCGCAATCTATGAGCGACTTTTTTCACATATTTTATGTAACATTTTGATGGCATTACATTTATTATTAATAGTATTTCGTTGTAAGAGACTTACAAATTGTTTATATTTTTCATTCACAACATGTAGATCCTGCCACAACTAAAAATACATTCTCGATACAGTGTTCAAGTAAAAATAGCACAGTCGATAGTTTCTCATACATGCATTTGTTATTTAATATAAATTTGACAATATTCTCGTTACTTATTTTCACAAGTTCTACAAGTAGATCATGAATCCGTATCGACGAAGCGGATGTTGACTGCAGAAATTGTTCGATATTCGTATGTTTTTCAATTATCGTTGTCCATGTTTTACGTGACAATGGTATCTGGTTGCCTCTATTATCACCAAAAATTATATCCACATGTGATACAGGTTCTACGTTGATTCCAATATCCAAATATTTGTAGGCTGTGGTAGTCAAGACTAATCTCCTTCCTAGTATACGAGAAGTATAACGTAGTTCCGAATTATGAGATGTTCTGTAAAAGAATATAGAAAATTATAGAAAGAAATACAAATAAATACAGAAAAGAATTTGAAAATTATAAATACTTACAGTTTCTCACGCGTTTCGTTCTGTTAGATTGGAATGTAATAGTTCATGTTTTTTTGATAGATTTTTTTTTTGAGCTTTGCTTTTTACTGAACAACTAATGCGATAACGTATTAGCATTCTTTTTTATTTTGTATGTCCCTCCACATTTTAAACCCCCTCTTTTCAAGGCTTCCCAAACAGATACATGTTGCGACATGGTCAATATAATGGAACGTCATTAGTCATACACTCTTAAGGCTCCATTATCATTATTTTAACATTATTCCCATCTTCTCTATTTTTAAAATCAGCCAGAAACGCTATTGTTTATTTTAACATTAGTGACTCGGTGCTGATAAAAAAGGTTATCACTAAGCACTGATAAAAAAGATTATCGCTAAGTGCTGATAAAGAAAGGATATCAGCTTCTCTCTCCCTCGTGACGTCATGCTCCTCACCCCTCCTGCCCCGCACTCCCCTCAGAGCTCCTGTTCCAGAACCTGTATAGTTATCCTACTTTCGTATATCCTTGCACTTAAGCTTCATTTGTGCTCTTTATTTCTTGCTTTTGTTTCTGTCTTTTTACCTTTTTGTACATAGTTTTACTGACAATTGTATTTCTTATCACGTATTTCTTGTCTTTTTCGGAGTTTGCCAACTTTTATCTCAGACAATAGAAACGATGTCCAAAGTGACAAATAGGCAAGAGGTAAAAGCAAAAAGTAGGAAGCAAAAAGCACATTGTAGATGAGCCTTTATTAACAAAATTTCACCGGACTCGCATTAATGCTTTGCTTTTACTTGAAGGATGCTTTGTCATACGTTTAGATAATTTTATTTGTTATTGTTGAGCATTTGAAGTTCCTCTTTTTTTTTTGGTTACGCAGGTGAAACCCTTTATGGGTACCCGGCTCCCCCGGGGAGCGTCGCCGGGTTATATCGGACTCCCCGGACCCCCTTGGGGATTCGGGTCTACCGACTAAAACACCTGTGGGTGGCCACCGCTGGCAACGTGGGGGCGTGGCGGGATCTGATCAGCAGCATTACTACCGCCACGCCCCCTGCGAAGACGCTTACACGTCTCCCTCACGAGGCCCCGGCCCAGACCGCCCGCCGAGAGTGGCAGATGGCACAGGCCGGGCCTGCGGGGTAGCGGGCCACCTCCGTCACCCCGCGCCCACCCGGATGTTACGGGGGGCGGGGTTGGAGCACGAGTCTCCCTAACGCAATATTAATTTATGATGTAAAATGGTTTGCGTCAAAAGCATTTCATACATTACTTATAGCTTTTAAAAAAATGAAGTTGATGAGTAAATTTTTCTGATTTTATTATTTTGTTTTTTTTTTTCTTAGCTTTTGGCATTATTGCAATTCTACTGCAATTGTAGAATGGCATGTTTTAGATAAGTTTTCACTATTGTTGGTTAATTATTATTGTGACAACAAAATTTGTGAATATAATCTCTTATAAAAAAAACGGTCATATAGGATAGATTATCCTAAATGACCCTCTCTATCTATTCTTCGAGAAAGTTGTGCCTTCCATCTGACGACATTGGCTTAAACAGTTCATGTAAGGTTAAATTTTAACTAGTCATACGAAAATAAGAAAGGAATACAAATAAAAAATTCCGCTTGATATTATTTTGAAAGCCATTAGAGCAGTGAAAATATATATTAAAATATAATTTAATAAAAATATAATTTATCTATCCGACAAGCCGCATTAGAATTTGTTGGAATGGATGGCGCTTATGTTCGGTTTGAATGCGCGGGCTGTGCTATCAAGATGGTGCGCCTTTTGAGGACGACGCCACCTATTCTTTATCTACGCTTGTATTGTTTTTTCTTTCTTTTCCTTCAGTGTAATACTAAGAATATATATATTAAATATTACTCCTTGTAGTTTAATTCCTATTTCCGCAAAGCACACATCTCAACAGGTTATGGGCCCAGGCTCAAAAGGGAGACGAGAATTAGTGATACGATCGGAAAGAAAAGCCTAAAAAGATTAACCTCCCAAAATGGCACAGGACAATATGAAATTCAATATCCCGTTGTTGAATGGAGGAAATTACGTCTTCTAGAAGACTAAGATACGTGCGATATTGACGCGTGACGACCGATGTGGGACATCGTAAGCGAGCCGAAGCCTGCACAGCCTGACGATGCATGGGTTAAGCGCAACAACAAGGCGTTGGCGTGTATAACACTGAGCGTAGAAGACAATCAGTTGACACATTTCGCACATCTCGACAATGCTTTCGACGCATGGCAAGTGCTATCAAGAAAGTACGAGCGTTCGACATTTGGTAGTAGGCTATATCTCCGAAAAAAATTGTATGGTATTCATTACCGTAGCGGATCCATGAGCAGCCACATCGACGCAATTATGGAAGTAGTCGGTTTGTTACGCGGATCAGGAAGGCCTCTCGAAGACGAGGAAATCGTCGCAATTCTATTGATTGAGCCTACCAGAATCATATTCAGGGCTTGTCACAGCGCTTGAGGGAAGAGAGCAGATTTGACGGTTGAATACGTAACAGGAAAGATGTTAGACGAATATCAGAGGCGCATGGAAAGCGGCGAGTCAAGTAATAATAATGCGGAAGTGGCACTTCAGTCAGCAGTTGTGAAACCTAAGAACAATGATCGTACCGGCTCGGATAAAAGCGATAAAGGTAAACGAATTGTCAAAAGAGATAACAAAGAGACACGGACATGTTTCTTTTGTGACAAGCAAGGTCACATCAAGGCTGATTGTAGATCCTTCAAGAAATCCTTGCAGCAGAAAAATTCGAGCGCAGAATCCGGAAAAACGATAGCTAAAGTTGGGGTTCGGCCCAATCAAATTTCGTTCAGTACGAGAGAAGAAGCTCGAGCTACTAATACTGGACCATGGTATATTGACTCAGGCGCAACGAGTCACATGACTAATGATCAAAGTTTCTTCACGGTATTGAAGGATACTAACATGACAATATTTCTTGCTGACGGTTCACCAGTTGAGGCGGCTGGAATTGGAGAAGGTTGCTTAGCGTGTAAAATTACCGACAATCGCGTCCAGACAATAGAACTTAAGGACGTATTATATATTCCACGACTAGATGGTGGATTACTCTCAGTACAGAAGATAACGGAACACGGATTTAGAGTAATATTTAAGAAAAACACCTGCACTATGTATCAAGGGCAACGAATCATAGCAAGAGCAGATAACAACGGAAATTTATTCAGGCTAAAGACGACGGAGATAGAAGCTTCAGCTAAAGTTGCCAAAGGGGGTACGTGCATTCATCTATGGCATCGACGTTTAGGTCACAGGGATCTGAAGACAATAAAACGCCTAATAAAAGAAGAATTGGTAACTGGAATAAAAGTAACCGTATGTTTTGATGAGACAGTTTGTGAGCATTGCATCAAAGGGAAGTTGGCTCAAACAAAGTTTCCTGAAAGTAAGCGAAGAGCGAAAGAGTCTGTAAGACTGATTCACTCCGATTTATGTGGACCAATGCAGACTGCTACGCCAACTGGTAACAAATACTTTCTCACTTTAATTGATGACTATTCTCGGTTTACAGTAATACGTCTACTAAAAACGAAGGATGAAGTCCCTAACGTCATAAAGGAATACATTGCTAACATGTCAGTGAGGTTCGGTAGGAAGCCTATAGCTCTACGAACAGATAACGGCAGAGAATATGTTACATCCGAACTGACAAATTTTTTGAAGAAGGAAGGAATTCAGCATCAACTTACCGTGCCATACACGCCGCAACAAAACGGCGTTGCCGAGCGGAAAAACAGGACGCTGACAGAAGCAGCAAAGTGCATGCTATTGGATGCAGATCTAGATAACCGCTTCTGGGGAGAGGCAGTGTTGACCGCAGTATATTTACAAAACCGGACGATAAGTCGCAGTATCAATAAAACTCCTATTGAGTTATTTACTGGAGAAAAACCGGATATCAATCATATTCGAGTATTTGGTTCAAAAGTTTACTCGCTTGTTCCTAAACAAAGACGCAGAAAATGGGACGACAAGGCTGAAGAGGATGTGCTGGTGGGTTATGATGAAAACACCAAAGGCTATAGAATTTTGGACCCTAACACTAATCGAGTTTGGATAAATCGCTCTGTAAGGATAATAGAGCACGATGCTCATAGAACGAGCTTGCATCCCACGCATAAGGAAGAAGGGACAAACAGCAATAGTAGAAGACAACCAAGGACTGTTAACTATGAGATACCAGCAGAAGAAGAAAAAGCTGAGGAAGTTTACGAAGATGATCCAGAAGAGGAAACAGAATCAGAGAGCTGTCCATCGGATGAAGAGGAGTACGACACACCAAAAGAACCACAAAAGCGAGCATCACAGCGAACAAATAAAGGTGTACCTCCTTTAAGATTGACGTACAAAGTACAAACAAATTCAGTCAAAGAGCCAGAATCTTGGAGCAAGATGCTGGAGCTACCATTACGAGAGTGAGAACGGTGGCTGACAGCAGCTAAAGAAGAAATAAAGTCTCTCAACAAGAATAAAGCCTGGGAGCTTACTGATCTCCCACTAGGGAAGAAGGCGATCACGTGTAGGTGGATATTTAAAACTAAACTAGACGGTGACGGTAAAGTTCACATTTACAAGGCTCGACTAGTGGCCAGAGGTTTCTCTCAAACTTACGGAGAAGACTACGATGAGACATTCGCACCAGTAGTTAAACACGAAACCATTCGCACCTTACTTCTTGTGGCGGCTCAAAAGAGGTTGCACGTATGACATCTAGATGTGAAGAGTGCATATTTAAATGGCGTACTCGAAGAAGAGATCTTCATGGAACAGCCGCCAGGTTTTTTGAAGCGCGGACAAGAGTCTAAAGTTTTAAGATTACGAAAAAGTCTCTACGGTCTCAAGCAGTCAGCACGAGCTTGGAATAAGCGGACAACTGAAACACTCGCTCAGATAGGTTTCCAACCAGGGAAGGCTGATCAGTGTTTATATAACAGGAAAGAAAGAAATGGAGCCATAACCTACGTGTTACTCTATGTTGACGACCTTTTGGTAGCTGGCACAACTGCGAAAGTAACTGAGGAAGTAAGTAGGGATCTTCAGGAACACTTCCACATTAAAGACTTAGGAGACGTCAATTACTACCTTGGAATTAAGATAGAGTGAAAAACAGATGGATCGTTCTTACTTAGTCAAAAAGGAAAAATTGCTAAGATGTTGGAAGAGTATGGTTTATTGGAACCAAGACCAGCCACTACACCAATGGAGACAGGATTCTTAAACTCTGTGTCAGAGGACAGCGTCAGATTGCCGAATAATCTCCGATACAGGATCATTGTTGTATATTGCAACAGTGTCCAGGCCGGACATCACTATGGCGGTGGGTATTTTGTGCCGTTACGTAAAAAAACCAACAGAAAAGGATTGGAAAGCAATCAAACGAGTGATGCGTTATCTCGCATCTACAATAGACAAAAAATTGAAATTGTCTTCGACGGGTAAAGCAAAGCTGGAGTGCTTCGTGGATGCAGACTGGGCCGGAGATAAGGCTGACAGGAAGTCGACCAGTGGTTATGTCTTTCGTCTGGGAGATGGAACAGTGGCATGGTCAAGCCGTAAACAAACTTCAGTAACCATGTCATCAAGCCATGTCAGGAAGCCGAATATATTGCGGCGTCATATGCGAGCAAGGAATTACTCTGGTTTAGACAGCTGTTGAAGGACATGAACATTCCAATGAAAGGCCCGACTATCATCCATGAAGATAATCAAGGATGCATTCGTTTAATTGAATCAGATAGGTGCGGGGGACGCACCAAACATATAGATGTTTGCTATCACCAAATCCGGGACTTACAAGAAAGGAAGGTGATCAAAATACAGTACTGCCCAACGGAGGAAATGTTGGCTGATCTCTTTACAAAGCCATTGGCTAAGGAACGTTTTCTAAAATTGACTGAACATTTGGGAATTAACTAATTCAAACTTGTCAACGCGAGAGGGGGTGTTGGAATGGATGGCGCTTATGTTCGGTTTGAATGCGCGGGCTGTGCTATCAAGATGGTGCGCCTTTTGAGGACGACGCCACCTATTCTTTATCTACGCTTGTATTGTTTTTTCTTTCTTTTCCTTCAGTGTAATACTAAGAATATATATATTAAATATTACTCCTTGTAGTTTAATTCCTATTTCCGCAAAGCACACATCTCAACAGAATTTAATATAAATTACCGTGCATTAAATTATTATTGTAAAAAATTCTGAGTATGACTATTAACCTTGGAACGTGCGACAATCAACTGCGAGTATAGGGTTAATTGTCACATTTTTACAGTTTTATTTAAAATTGAGTAATTCATTTGTTTGATAACATTTAAGAATAATTTTTTTTATACTTAAGAAATGTAAGTGTATTTTAACATATATAATATTTGAAAATCATACATTTTTTCTAAAAATTATTAAACAAAAAGTTGACAACCTCGCCCTGATTTCTTTTATGACATCAAAATGTGATCGTAGAACTTTAGGTGTGTGTGGGGGGGGAGGAAGGAAAGAAGAATATTGGTGAGTATTGGTGGGTGTGATTAAAATATATTTTGATAAATTTAATAAATTGCAATAAATCAAAAGGGAATTTTATCTTACCGATGTTAGCTATTATAATCTAATATGTCGTAAAACAAATTAGTGTAACCCGGGTGGAAATATTTCTGGGCGATCCTTTCTATATTGGGCATCATGCGGAATGTCATGGCACGCCAGTATTGGAAATCTAGCCAGGCGCTGTCTTTCATTTAGGTTCTAGAATTGTGCGGGGATGCCAAGATGGGAAAACCAGCTAGGGGCTAGCTAGCGCCCGGCCAGTGATGCAAAATTATAATACCATATTTTAATATAACTAATATTATTAAATAATATACAAATAAAATGTAAAGTTATTTAACATTTCATAAAGTTATTCGACACTATAATCGTGGCTGACACTATATCGAACTATCAACCCTGTTGCAGTTTGTCGTTCGGTGTTACGCGCGCTGCGTCCTCCCATTGCGGGATTGGTCTAAGCTTGTATCCGTAACAGTGCGCATGCGCAGGAGTCATTTGATACCGATGCGTACCGAGGATTGGCCGGCTCGTCCGAGCCATTATGAGAAAAGGAAGAAGGAGAGAATTCATTTCCGGCAGCTGCCATATCACTACGTGCGGACACTTAGCTTTCGATTATTAAGCATTACTACGTGCCGCGATATATATAATCAGCCATGAGATATTAAAGTGATTTTACTCATCGAAGTGTGGTTTATTTATTACGCGAATTATTGTCTGAGTCACTCTCTTCCCGAGGAGTCCTTGACCGCTGTACGATCATTATCCTGACATTTTCCTAAAGCGAACTGATTTTGGCGAAATTTATAAATAATAATTCCCACGCCGACTTGTCTACAGCCTATTGCACGTAGTTTGAGTGGCCCACAGTTATAATCCCTTATTATACGTTGCGCGAAACATATTTTTCTATAAACGTAATTTTTAAACTCAGTTTGTTTTATTAGCTGTAGTACGTGTACGGAAAATAAAAACAGTGTGTATGTATATATATATATAAATCTCGCTAAAATCAGATCGCTTAGGAAAATGTCAGGATGATGATCATGCAGCGGTCAAAGACTCCTCAGGAAGAGAGTGACTCAGACAGTAATTCGTGTAATAAATAAACCACATTTCGATGAGTAAAACCACTTTAATATATATATATATATATATATATATATATATATATATATATATATATATATATATATATATATATATATATATATACAGGGTGAACCGCGAGACTCTTACCACTGCTCATAGGAAGGTAGATGGGATCGAGATGAACATAAAAGTCCCATATCGTTTAGCGATATTCGCAATAATAATCGAGATATTAATTTTTGAAATTGTACTAGTAAGAGCACGCCAAGAGAAGCGCTCCAGCCGCTCGAGGTATAGCCCGGCCCAGTATGTCAATCATTGGCTACCGGCGGCGCTAAACAACTCCTCGCGTCCTTAGCAACGGCGCGGCGACGGCCGATCAAGCCGACCCCACGCGGGCGAGCCAGCGTCTGGCTGAGGCGGTCCTATTCTGCTACGCGCACTGATATGACAATCTTCTATAATTAATAACTCGTTAACTATTGCGAATTCTGCAAAATGGTTTAAGGTTTTTTTATTCAGCTTGACGTGCTCTACCTGCTCACAAAAATTTTACTTTTAACCTCCGGACACCCTGTATATATATATATATATATATATATATATATATATATATATATATATATATATACATATATATATATATATATATATACAGGATGTCAGGGACTAACCGAATCAACCCTTGTGTGCAGGTAGAGGACGTTAGACTGAGTAGAAAAGTCCTCTACTATTTTGCAATTTTCATAATAGTTAACGAGATATTAATTTTTGAAGATTGCCGAAAAGAGTCATATTCGGCCGGCCCATCGGCAAATGCAAGCGCTTGGTGAGATACGCCCGCCCCGCGTTTCTAAACGTGCGGAATTGTTTACTGCGACAATGGCTACGCTCGCTACGCACGAGCGGCGCGGTGTCGCTCACGCTAGACAAATTTAATATCTTGAGGAAACACTGTCCCGCGAGACAGGACCTAGAAAATTTTCCAATACTGGGGCTACACCACATCGCGAACCAGGGCCTAGATAGTTTTCCAATATTGGAGCTGGCCATTTTTGACGTTACTGCTCAGTATAGCCTCAGGCTAGCTTTCTATCATAGCGTCCACATTAACTTGTGAAAAATTAGCTGGGGCCCTTATAGTGCCGTATCGTAATTTCCGGGAACAAACAATCAGACGATCTGTGCGTTAAGGCCCACTTTGTAATTCGCGCTAAAATCTCGGTTGTCGGGTGACAGCTAGCGCCCTCGGAGAAGGGAGAAGAAGGAGAATGACTCTCTCGAGCGAAGAAGTGAAACCCAGCATACAAATAAAATAATTCAATTTGAATAAAGAACACTGTGTGAGTTATAGAAGATCCTTTCCTCAGAAATTTTAATTGTTACATTTGAAAGATAAGTTAAGATAAGTTAAGTAAATTAAGGGGTAATATCACCTTGTGATCACTAAAAGTAGGGTCATTTTTCTTTGATTATTATAAAAAAATGAAAAGATTTATTAAGATTCGGGTTTAAACATATGAAAGTACAAGTTCTAAGGTACAAAAAAAATTTTTTTTTATATTTTTCAAAAACAAAATGGCGGCGTGGCAGCTCTCACAAAATAATCCTTTTTTTTCCCTTGCCGTACCTCTACAGATCGCAATTTTGCACCTAGAGCAAAAAACCAAAGTTTTTTTGAAAATATGGCCGAAAATCTAGTGAGCATCGTACGACTTTTTCGATAAAAAATTAAGTAAGGCGCAAAATTGGGTACAAAGAGGTTCATAGCAATTTGCAATTTTTGGAAAATAAGTTCGAAAAAGTATAATAGCGCTATGTATCATAAAAGAAAAAGACAAATAAATAGATAGGTCAATAAACGAACAAGAAAAAAAAGTATTAATAAATCTTTAATTCGACGAGAATCTAAAATTGGAACATTTCGGTTTACTTAGCCATCATCAGCCATCAAGTATAATAATTTTAAATCTACATAGTATAAATAAATTTAACAGTCATAATAACTGTAAATTCAGCAAATTAGCGTTTCAAAAAAATAACCGTTAAACTTTTTTTAAAATTGTCTTAAGTTCGTAATGATCCGAAAGTAAAAATTAGTAAAAAACCAAGTGAAAAATAAACATAAAAAGCAATATTCAAATAAACCAAAGATAAAGGAGGAAATTATTGGATATCTTATAATAAAGCAAAGATGTAACCGATTGAAACTTCTACAGTAAGCGAGCGGTGTAATGTGTCCATCTTGTATGGCGTTTGAAACGTAAGTGAGCGTTATAACAGTTAAGATATGAGTAAATTAAAAATCACGAATAAACAGAATATTTATGTATCTTTGGCAAATCTATCAAATATGTTAAAATAAGATTCATTTAGCAACTCTGTAACTCCTATTTAAATTGAAACCATTTTTTTGTTTTTTGATGTGTATCATTTCTAAAATTAATCTTTTATGGTATTTTGGTGGTTCAAAGTTTAAAATTTTAACATTTTTCTAATCCAGTGAATGGTCGTGTTCGAAAATATGATCCGAGATAACAGAGTGTTTTTGTGGGTTTGGTCTAATATTTTTAACGTGTTTAATCTCGTTTTTAATTTTCTTTCTATTTGTCCCACGTACGATGCATCATCCATACAGAATATCTTATATGATATTATTATTATCCGTTACTGTTACCTTCTTTCTAAACTTGAATAAATCTGCTAAGTTTTGACGCATCTGTAGCATACATTGAATTCATTTCTGCTCAACGCAGACGCAATCACCTCAGTCGTTCATTATATACGAAACTGATATATGTTTTTTCTCAGTGTGTTCTTATCAATAGACTTATTGTGATGATTATTATCAGTATTTTGTTTATTAGTGTTAGAATTCAGTTTAAAATTGTAAAATTTCTTAGTCTTATATTTATTTCATTGAAGATCATATTTAGTGGAAAATCATTGTCTGGTAACATATAAATGACAAGTTCAAGATTTTTCTTGTGAAATTTTGGATGAGAGAGTAAGACTGCTCTGTCCATCATCCATCAAGCCATAAATAGTACCAATTTTGTGACAAAATAGATGGCACGAGTAAGATAAAACTAGTCAATAACTAATTTGTCCCAGTTCTTATTAATGATAAGACTAAAAAGCTAAGACTATGATTAGTCTCGTGTTCAATGGTATATTGTAATCTGCTGTGATAACTATTGAACATGTTGAGGATATTGTTGATTTTATCGGTGGGGGGGAGCAGCCAACTCAATATCATCTTACAAAAAACGGTAAAATTAATTTACGTCTGTTCAGTGTATGGATTTCTAAATCTTGTTTGACAATATAATTACCTCCTTTATCTCCCATTATTGCTGATATTGTGCTTATGTGGGACAAACGAAACTAAACGAACACATTAAAAATATTAGGCTAGACTTACAAAGACACTCTGTTATCTCGGATCATAAATATTCTGTTTATTCACTATTTTTAATTAACTCATATTTTGACCGTTATAACGCTTATTTACGTTTCAAATGCCATGCGAATAGGATGCTATTACACCGCTCGCTTAATGTAGAAATTTCAATCTGTTACATCTTTGCTTTATTATAAGTTACTCAATAATTTCCTCCTTCATCTTTGGTTTATTTGAACATTACTTTTTACTTTTATTTCTCACTTGGTTTTTTACTAGTTTTATTTTCGGATCCTAAAATCGGTCAAGATAAAAATTCCAAAACCACCCTTTGTTAAGCAACTACCCTGAGGGATAGTTTTCAAAGACTACGCCAAAAATGCTTTGTTATTGTCTTTTATTAATAAAACACAGAAGTTCATAGCTACTTTTCAGTCTTAGAACCTTTAGCATGGTAAGGTATCATGTAGGGGTAGTTTTCAACTCCCTCGCTGAGACAAGGGGTACTATTTTGATGCGAACAGTATTGTAGGGTTGAGATCTTTGACTGGATCATTTTTGCAAGTAATTTATGTCAAATACGATTCTTAACAATAGTACTGTGTTTCTCAATTTTTTTTAGATATTGGTCTTTTTTAATTATTTTCAACCCTTAAGGGGTGGTTTTGGAATTTTTTCGAAAAATAAAAAGTTATGCTCATCTTAGAATAGCCCAAGGATTAATATGATATGAATACAATTTTGACTGCATCTTTCCAGTGTCCGTAATCAACTATCGAAAAACAGGCGAATTTTGCGGTCACTCTTTGTTTACACTATATAGGTTTAAAATTATTATACTTGATGGTTGATGATGGCTAAATAAACCGAAACGTTTCAATTTTAGATTCTTGTTGGATTAAAGATTTATTAATACCATATCTTTTTCTTGCTCATTTATTGGCCTATCTATTTATTTATGTCTATTTCTTTTATAAGTTCCAAAAGTTATAGAATTTTAATTTGTTTTGAAATAAATCTAGCATTATTTATTCTGAACTTCAAGGTATTACTTCGCTTAGAATTATCTCGAATTTATTGGTAATACCAACGTCAGAAAAAATTGAAGAAAACCTACATTTTTTCTATTTTATGTGACCTATTTTTTTCTTCAAAAGATCGAACTAATTTTTTGTATTATTTTTGTTTCTCTCTTTATGTTCCAGTAAAAATCTGAAATCATGTGTTGATTTCAAACATCTTAATAATATTTTTTCTCATCTTTGATATTATAATAAAATCTTTTACTCTTCAATGAAATTTCCAAGATTTTCAAAAAAGTAGTAACAATATATATAGAAAAATAAATTTTATAATTCAATTGGGCACGACAAGAGGTACGGCTGCGTATGTACAGATCCTCGACAATTTTTCACAAATTTTTTGCTATTTTTTCTTTAAAAAGCAAAACGTAATAAAACAAATCAGTTTATGACAGATTTGGATTTAACTCAAAATGAGAAACATCTTTGGCTCTAGTGAATTTTCAAAAAGTTTGAAAATAATCTAAAATAAAATGTAAGAAATACCTAGTTTTAATTAATTTTCAAAAATGTTTTTGTGTAATTTTTAAATTTATTTAACAATTCAAACATTGTTGATACGTACGCACAGACACACATACACACACACATATACAGGGTGTCCGGGACTACCCGCCTTTACCCTTGTGTGCAGGTAGAGGACGTTAAACTGAGTAGAAAAGTCCTCTACCATTTT
>JANQDE010000140.1:230577-241212 GCA_037157785.1 Cephalotes varians
GACGCGGGGCGGGCGTATCTCGCCAAGCGCTTGCATTTGCCGATGGGCAGGCCGAACATGCCTCTTTTCGGCAATCTTCAAAAATTAATATCTCGTTAATTATTAGAAAATTTTGCAAAATGGTAGAGGACTTTTCTACTCAGTTTAACGTCCTCTACCTGCACACAAGGGTAAAGGCGGGTAGTCCCGAACACCCTGTATATATATGTAATATAAACCTGACCGTGCTATATCTCAGGTAATAATGCGGGTGTATCTTATTTACATAACGAAAAAATAATCGTGTGGTTTTCACTCGCATAGCATCCAGTGGCATGGTGTACTATTTCGTAATGCCTATGTCCAATGATTCTGTATACAAACATTCCATGTTTAGTTAATCAGTCTCATTCCAAATGCTATCGGTAACATATTAGAAATGTCTTGAAAAAAGCTGTAAATGATTATTTTAAGTTAAGATAACTTGATAAAATCTCAATAAATCTTTACCTTTATACAATCAGCCCCAAATGACTTCCAACTGATATCGACGTTTACCTTGATCTTCAAGGAGGTCAAGGTTATTTTTGCGTTTTGGTTACTTTTTGCGGCGCTCGTTGTTTATTAAAAAGTTGTTAACAAAACAATTTTTATTAAATATCTTTTACAAAAAATAAAAAACTTTATAACATATAAACGTTATATTAATATGTTTTTTCTACTTTTGTATAATATTTCATTATCTACACATCTTGATATGATAAAATTTTCTCGTGTCAATAAGGAAATTAAGAATGGCAATCAAATAACATAACATTAATTATTAATACAACATTATTGAAAGTGTCTATGGAATATAAATATTAAAGAATTTACTTTCAACTTATAGAAACATTAAGGCAATGCTATGTACCTTCAGGAGCAATAAAAGACCTCGTTTTGCCCCGTAACTAGAGATTGATGTGGAGTGGAAATAACAAATAATGATAAAAATGTAGATAAAAATCATCGTTGAGAAAAAGCTTAACAACATCTGAAAGCTGAGATTTATATATTTTATTTTGGAATTTTGTTTGTAATTGTAGTATAAAAGTAGGTAGTATGGAATTGGTTACGATTATGGAATAGAGGTTTATTTTTTAAAGAAATCACTACATTCAAGTGACAATCATTGGAAGTTCTTGCAGTTGTTCCAAAACATGCCATAATAAATAACAAATTCTGTACGACATACCTTTCTTTGATACAAATACTTATTTATTTTTATTGCTCCTGAAGGTACACAGCATTGCCTTAATGTTTCTATAAGTTGAAAGTAAATTCTTTAATATTTATATTCCATAGACACTTTCAATAATGTTGTATTAATAATGTTATGTTATTTGATTGCCATTCTTAATTTCCTTATTGACACGAGAAAATTTTATCATATCAAGATGTGTAGATAATGAAATATTATACAAAAGTAGAAAAAACATATTAATATAACATTTATATGTTATAAAGTTTTTTATTTTTTGTAAAAGATACTTATATATTCCAGAAATTTTTCATATTTTAAATTTATTTCTTATATGCATGATTTTTTTTTAAATAAAAAAATTTATTCATTCATTTAATTCAGTCATTTTAGATTACTTAAATACAAAAATATAAATGTTTTTGTTTTTTTTTGTTACATGAATAATAATATTTATATTAGATGATAATTTATATTATTTATATTAGATGATAATACAACTAATTAAAGAAGCGCAATGCGGACGAAGCTAGATCTTCGTGCTAATATTTCTTGTGTATTTTTTATATACCTTTTCAAGTTCATCAAACTGCGCGCGTGCGAACAAATTTTCGGTCTTAAAACACAGTCAATTTAATAACATAGAAGATCTAACTTTGATCGCATTGCGCCTCTTTAATTAGTTATGTTTTTGCAGACCGGTCTATATTCTAGTATTTGTTATTAATCTAGTATTTGTTATTTAAAAACACGCGCGCCTAGACATGCGTTCTTCTAAAAACATTACTAATTGTTGCGATTAATATCATCACATGCTTCAGTGGTCGAGGTGGCTAAGACATTTGTCCCGAAAAGTCGAAAGGTCCTACATTCGATCTCTGGCTGAGATGTTATTTTTCGTACAAATTCTTTACAATATTTGGGGGGAAAGGAATTAACAGATGCTTGTTAGCATCATTATTACTAAATTGATTATCAATTTAATATCGTGATATTACAATTCTTGTTCAGCTTATGACTGTATTTTAAGATCGAAAATTTGTTCGGCGCGTAGTTTGGTGAACTTTAAAAGATATACAGGGTGCGTCACCAAAATCCGGACAAATCGAACAATTTCTCTAAACGAAATTTTATTAACGAAAAAATTGAATGTTACAAAAAATTCTTTTACAAATCACGTAGTCTCTACAGAGTATAATTATTCAATATAACCCCCATCAACTTCAATCACTCTATTCTCGAGCTGAAGCGTTCGCATGCACGTTGTAGTGTAGCGCTGTCTATATCGAATGCTGCTTCAATAGCGGTTCTTAATGATGTCACGTTGGGATGCCTGGACTTGTTGGTGACCCTTTCAATAACGCTCCACACGTAGTAGTCCAAGGGATTTAAATCTGGGCTATTAGGAGGTCAGATGTATCTTCTTCGGCTATTTGACGCATTGTTGGCTCGCTTACACCCACAATTGATGCTAATTTTCGCAACGATTGTCCTGGATCTTCCGAAATCAGCGCTTGGGTCCTTTTGACCATTGGGGTCCTCGCGGTGCGTTCTTTCGACTGACTCTTCTTCGCTGGCGTACTGGAACTTTCGTTTGATTGTTTTGAAGCACTATATTTTGCCACAACGTCATAAACGGTTGATTTCGGATATCCAAAAAACTGAATTATTTCTGTTGGTGATCGTCCAGTGCGAAGACCTTCAATAATTGCGGCTCTTTGATTATATTCTCTGCCTGGTGTCGACGCCGCGGCCATTTTGAGTTTATGACTATTTACTAAAAGCATCAGGCTTACTCAATCGCCAAGAGTGACGTTTGGCGGAGGCACAATATAGAGGAAAATTTAAATTGAAATTTGTCCGGATTTTGATGACGCACTCTGTATAAAATCACACAAGAAAAATTAGCACAAAGATCTAACCTTGACTGCGTTGTGCTTCTTTAATTAGTTGTGTTTTCATAGATTGTTCTCTATATTCTATTTGTTATTTAAATGATAATCTTTATATTACATAATCATTTAATGATTTAAAATTTTATGTTTTTTATTGTTTCTCTACAATGTTTTTGTGCAATAATATTATTTTCTAAGTGTCATTATATAGTAAAAATATGAATTATGTTTAAGTGTATTTTGATCACTTTACATAAATAAACAAATTTTCATTTTATTTATTGTATTATTAGTTATTACTATTCATGAAATTAACTCTATTCTATGTTATATCCCATTCTTTAGACTTCCTTATTTTCACTTTTTATTTTTTTGTTAATATTAAAGTTGAACTTAAATTTTGGAGACTGTTATTAATTGAGCTAACATGTTTCAGCATTCTGCATAAATTAAAAGTCTTAATGTACATTTATATCAGAATAATATTAATTTAAAAACAGGTATTCCATGTTATCTGCTTTTATATTTTTTTTTTTTTTTTTTTTTTTTTATCGAAGTATTTAACTTAGTACAATTTTCGTAAGAATTAACAAAATGATTAAAAAAATGCTATACAAACAAATTATTCAATACACACAGATACACACTGAGAAGTATCTGATCTTCTGTTTTATCGTTGACAGATCTCATTCTTGTTAGCCTCGTAATATAAGGATTCCGATTTTTTTTTTTATTACATGATCTACATACGTTATCTCGTTTTTATATTGATATTAAGTTTAATGTTTTTGCTCGTTCCTGAATCGATCGAATTGTGTCAGCATTTAATTTTAATCGAAAGAATTATAAAAAAAAGAAAACAAAAACAAACATTAAAGAAGAAGCGAATAAGATTATGAAACATTTCGATCGTTTCCGAAGCGAGAACTATGTATTTATTCACGAAAAGTAAACTAGGAAATGTGACATTTTGTAGGATGAAGAGAAAAAAGACAGCAGAAAATTCGAGAAAATTGATGAATTACCTAGCGAATTCGAGTGTTGCTTTTGTACTACGAAGGTATTTACGCTCACTAATGTTCTTCAGGCGGCACTACATACACCAATGGGCTGTCAGCGAGTTATATATTTATAGTTATTGAGACTATCGGCACATATGTGGCTATTAAACTAATTTCTTTCTTTAACATGTGCACAATATATGTATATGTATATACATGTATTTTCTCGCTCTGTATATTCTCTTATCCGGACATGAACTTTTATTTGTCCCGCTTTTTGAGCTATATGTGATCTTTTTGATCTTCTTTCTTTCTGCTTTTTGAAATATTTCAAAATCAATATATTATTCTGTGCAAGTCTATACGTTTACCATACAATATGCACACTATTTTTATATGGCCCACTGGGTGTATGCACTGTCTCCTCTGCCATTTCTTTCTTTACAGAGTATAATTTTTTTAAAAATAAAACATGTTTATTCAAAAGCTTTAGTAAAGCACTTGTAGTTTGTTTTATCTCCCTTCTGATATGCGTGCTTAACATGATATTTTGATAGATCAATCATATTTTTTTGTTTACGAGGCAGTTATGCGATATTTAACATTATTTTTTCTAATATACTTTAATCATAAAAAAATCAAGAATACTTACATTTACACACATTCATCTATCTATATGCACGTGCACGCATTTTTTCCTCTCCACATATATAAGCATGCAAATGCACGTAAAAAAACACACACACACACACACACACACACACACAATGTGGAAAGCGCGCGCATGCGATAGGTTGATAAAAAATAAACAATATTTTTCTTGAGAAGTTAGAAAGGGAAAACATCTATTATCAAAATTATAAGATAAGTAGGGAGACATATATTGATGACCTTGAATGTCCTTGGTTTCCACATTACCAATCAAAATTTGTTTCTATAGGAAGAGTTATTTTTGAATCACTCTATTGATAGTGCTCAATGATCTTAATAATTTGTATTGAGTATTTTTCCGAAAATTCAATTGTTATTGGAATATCAACTAAATTAGAACTCAGATTAAAAACTCGGAACATATATTTTTATTATTACAATAAGTGTTCAAAATGTTTATCATGTTGATCGAGACATGTCTTGTGACATGTGGTTTTCGTGAAAAGTTTGCTTAGATTTTTTCTAACTCTTGAATCATTATTTCACGAAAAATATTTTTTATTTTTTCTATCTATTTTCCAAAGTTGTAGGACATTAAAAATGAACCAATTCCTTATTCTTTCCCAAAGGCAAAAGTCTAAACATTAAAATAAATTGGATATTCTATATAAGGAATAATAAAGAATCACTTCTTGAACTTTTTAGAAAAATTGAGCTTTTGCCTCTTGTATTTCGAAAATGAACACATTTTAATATTCAGTTTTAGTTAAATTGTGCACAAGTACACAAACAAGTAAAGGCAGGTAATATGAAATAAACTACTAATATACAACAGAGGCTTATTTTTTTAAATAAGTACTGCATTCAAATCGCTAAAAGTTATTGTAATTTTCGCAAAACATGTCATAATGCATAGCAAACTTTGTGCAATAACAGTTTTCTTTGACAAGTATTTTTTTTATAAATATTTATTTTTATTGCTTCTAAAAATATTACAACAGTGTTTTAATTATGTTCACAAACTTAAAGTAAATTCTTTAATGTTTATATTCCATAGACGCTTTCAATAATGTTATCTGAATTATATTATACTTTAATTGCGATTCTTAACTTCATTATTACGAGAAGATTTTATTTGTTCATATCAATTGCTAATTCATATCAATGTGCTAATTAATATAAAATATCTTAAGAGTAGAGAATATGATATTTAACGTCGAACATATAACGTTTTCATTTTTTATGAAAAATATAGACATATCTCATAAATTTTTCCATATTTTAAATTTATTTCTCAATTATTTTATGCAGTAATTTTTATTTTATATCAATTGTTATTTTAGATTACTTAAATATAAAAATATAAACGTTTTTGCACTTGTGTTATATGAATAATAATATTTATTTTAGATGATAAAATTTATTTTATATAATCATTTAATGATTTAATTTTATGTTTTTTATTATCCATGTATAGTCGCGTTATTTTATTTTCTACATGTCATTGTACAGGTATATGATACAAAGATATGTTTAAACTATATTTCGATCAATTTACATAAATAAACAAGTTTAAATTGTATTTATTATGTTTATTACTATTCATGTGTTTATTACTATTCATTTATTACTGTTTATTACTATTCATGAAATTTAATCCATATTTCATATTATATTCCATTTTTTAGACCTCCTCATTTTCACTTCTTCTTTTTTGTTAATATTGAAGTAAGACTTAAATTTTGGAGATTTTCATTAATTGGTTTTGTAACTAACATGTTTCTTAAGAATTCTGCATAAATTAAAAGTCTTAATATACATTATATCAAAATGATTTAATTTAAAAACGGGTATTTCATATTATCTGCCTTTACACGCACAAAGGAAACAAAGTTTTTTTTTTTTATATTTTAGCGATTTCAATATTTAGTCTAGATCTAGTTTAAAAAGTTACTTTCAAGAATTTTTAATATATTAATGATTTACGGTAAGTGTAGACAAAATGTTATGTAGGTAATTTGTACGATGCATGCTCTCCAAACTATCGTCATTTTGTAAAAGTTTTATATGACCAATTTAGTTTGCTCAATCGAGTTTGTTTCGATTACTGGAAATGTTAAAGCTCAGCCAAGATAATAAAAACAAAATATTATTGCAACAAAATATATATATGTATTACTGTGCTGCAGTTGTACAAATCCATACATCTCCATAAAAGATATTGCCCGCTTCTTTAATGTCATGGCGATGAATATTTAGAAAAAATAAGTTTCATCTATATTATATAGAGGAGAGTGGGATGGTGGCAATCACTTCAGAAAATTTATTAATATTTTCATTTAAAATTGATTTTATTCTCAAATTAGTTACAGAGACATACAGTATAGGATTATAGCTTTAAAGAAAACCATTAAAACAAGTATAAAACTTATTAAATTTTTATTTATTGATATAAAAAAATATAGTAGTTTTGATCGGTGTAACCTACCTGTGTGGGGTCAAGACGATCAGGCTACAAGTCGTGATAATCGCAGTGAAATCATGACGATTACATTTATTTTGATTGGACATATCAGTTGCAGATCATGACAATCATTTTCAATAAATCAATTATATGAAAAAAATTCGTTTATTAAACTCTTTTTTAATTAGATAACATTTTCAACATTATGTATTGTTTGAACAATAAAAAACAATATTTAAGTATATTTTTGCTAATACACTTTTGTAAAAACATAAATTACAGACTAGTTCATAGTATTTTTAAATTATATTATTCATATGTTGTTCATTTTTAACCCTTATCCCCCACATTTCATCTCCGTAACATAAATCCCCTGGGGGGGGGGGGGTCCATTGGACCCCAGTTTCTTTTAAAAGTTTCTAGAAATTACTCTATTCATTTTTTCGTCTTGAAAAAAATCATAGATACTCTTCAAAGTATGCTGAATCAATAATCTTATTTTTCAAAGCCGAATTTTGTATTATAATATGTATATGTAAAAAAAATCGTGAATTAAGAGATTTTTCTTACTTAAAAATGCGCTCAAATTTTTGCTCATGGATTCCAGATAGAGTTTAAGGATTAAATTATGTTTTAAATTATATGCACTCTGCGCACCCAACCGTTTCGCGCTTCACGATTGTTATGATCCTGATCGTCCGCGCAGTAAAAAAAGTTTCAGAAAATAAAAAAAATATAAATAATCATATTCGATTTTTTTTATATGAAAAATTTAAAGAATCAGATTACATTAATAATTATAAAATATAGTGTACATGCATTTAAGTGTGCTAAAAACCTTATTATAATGTCATTACTTCTTATATGAATTATTATTGACAATTTTCATCGAACGTATGTTTTTTGTAGTTATTTATATATGCTTAATAATATATCATTTTAGATAAATTTTACATCAAGTAAAACATTAAATAAAAAGAAATATATATTATTCTTTAGAATTCTTGTAATTAAAGTGATTGGTCCGATCCGCCGAGCGTTATGACCCCGTTCTCCCCTACAGAGACTTTAATCCTCTTTAAAAATGATTTTAACATGAAGATCTAGAGATTCTATATATGGGCTTAAAATGAATTACAAGAAAATCCTGATTTGTTTCAATTTGTATTGTGATAGATGAAGCAATATTTAAGAGTGATGGAATCAACAATTACAACAATACAAATACAATTTGCATTATTGGAACGAAGTTAATCTATACTAGAAAACGTAGCTTATTCTTAGCTATCGGTAAAGTTTTAATATTTTTAATATTTGAATAGGAAATTGGCATTCGATTAATTAGATCATTCTTTTTTTAGAAATCTTTAACAAGTGAGAGATTTGTTCATTTTCTTGGTGAAGATTTTCCAAATTTAATAAAAGACATTCCGCTGAAAGATAGGACTCAAGTGTGGTTTTAGTTGAAATAAACGGCTCAATTACCGATATATTAAGAGATTTTGTAACTTTAATTGAATATACATCTGATGGATAACATTTTAGTTCAATATCAGAATTAGATTCATATTTCGGGCCAATTTTTTAGGCGACGCATATTATCTCGCTTCTTATTTAAGACTCGATGGCTGAGCCGCTAATCACACCTGTGACGCTATATCTCTCTGTGATGTATCCCTATATCAGAAATATGCTAGGATCGCATCTTCTGCCAAGTCATCATAAAATATTTTTCTTGCTAAATAACTTTTATTTTTATAAATAATTGACTCATAGTGATATAGAAAAGTATTGTTAAAATTATAATTACTACACATTATTGTAACTATATTATTATAAAACTACATTAAGTCATAACTGTATTATTATGGAACATGCACAATATATTAATAAGAAAATTTGATATTTAATTATTTATAAAAATAAAATCTATTTAACAAGAAAGATGTTTTAATGATGATAGTTTGGTAAAAAACCGGCATATTTCTAATATCCGACACACTTCTAAGGCCGTACGAAATATGCCTAGCATTCCCGAAAAAAATGTCTCATATATAATTGTATAAAATTATGTACAATTATATGTAATTATTGACACATTTTATATACAATTATATATAATTACATATAAAATATGTCCATATAGATATATATATATATATATATATATATATATATACAGGGTGTTTGACAAGTGTAGGGACAATTTTCATGAGCAGCTACAGCGGACTAAACTAAGGCGGAAAGTCTTGTAGCATTTTTAACTTTTCGCAATAGTCAACGAGATATTAATTTTTAAAGATTGCCCAATACACGCGTCTGTCCAGCCTTCTACTGGCAAATGTACGTCCATTGCTAGCTCGACGCTCGACCCGCGGGAAGTAGGGATGGCGTAGCCAGCGCGCCGAAAGATGGCGTGACTCGCGGTGTGCGTGGCGCGGGACGCTTGCCTGGCAGTGCCCATCCCCGCGCGCCGAGCAATTATTCGCACATGCAGAAAAATATCATTCTAGTGATAAGAAAAATAATGACGCAATTTTTATTTTTCTATTTTCAAGTAACGATTAGCTTTACAAAGAATATATTCTTTATAATTACGTATAATTTTACATTACACTTATCATTTACTTGAAACATGTAATATTACACGCACCAATACAGCAATATTTGAAATAAGTAGTATTTACATAATTCGAGTCATTTGCTATATGTATTCGTGGGTGTGTATGCGTGCGTGCGTACGTTCGTGCGCGTGTACATACAGAAAAATGTTACATAAATATTACATATCCATCGAGATTTGGAAAGAATTTTGACTTTTCTCTGAGTTAGTCAAAAAACAAATCGTTCATTTAATTATGCCGCATCCTGTATATCTTCTCTTTCAATTTTCACTCATTATATATACAGTAAAAAAGTAAATTTTCTTTAATTTATTCATATTTATTATTAAACATTTTTTTTTATTAAACCTATATTTATTTACATTTATTTTAAAATATTTATAATTTATTATTTTATATTTATATATATATATTTACATTTTTATTGTTTATCTGTATATGCACAGAGAGAACTGATGTTGTAACTGATTTCATTATTAGCAAAATTTGAAGACATATATATAGAAAAAAAATTATATCAACATGTTCAGTATAAAAGGCGAAGGCATAAGAGACTTTTCAAGGTCAACTTCTTTTTCTTAAATGAAACCATATTTCAAAAATTATAAAATCGTGGAAGGGCTAATGAGAGCTATAACACGCTGTTGACGGGGCGCAGTAATTAATAAGATTTATTCAGTATAATTACAAACGTTTCGGCTTACCTTTAAGCCATCCTCAGTGTGCACGTTCAACGTTCAAATCGGTTCCGTTAACAATGTCAAGTATCCAAACATATCCA
>JANQDE010000140.1:244399-264288 GCA_037157785.1 Cephalotes varians
TATTATACATATTCTACAATGTATCGTAGAATATGTATAATATGTTAATAGAAAATTGAATTTGGTTATAAAAATAAAAATTATGTAGAAAGGAAAATATTTTAATGATGATTTGCCAAAAGGTATGGTTTCAGCATATTTCTTATCGCGACGCTCCTGAGGCACAGCGTCACGTGAGCGACTCGGCCGTCGAGCTACGAGCGGTTGTGGGAGGACGGTAGGCTGCGCCTCGGAAATTGGGCTGAAATGTGTATTTAATTCCGAGCACTGTCGTAAAGTATTCTTTGGTCACAGTATCTTAACCTTAGCACGCCACCTATTTTGTTACTTTCTCCGCCATATTGGAGTCTGTGAGACTCTATAGCGGGGAAGATTTTGTTATGTCATATCTCTGAACTAAAAGTATATTTTTTAGCTTAGCACAAAATCGAATAAAACGAAGACAGATAAACCAGAGTCAAATCAAAGTATTTTATTTTCAAATAATTACAGTACTTTAAATAAATTTTATCACAAAATTTTGCAAGAAATAACTACTTTAAATAAAAAATTTTTTTAATTTTTAAATTTAATTTTTTCGACATTTTTGAAAAATCAATAAAACATGATTTTACAACTAATGATAAACATTTTATTATTTGAACAACGTAAAATAGTGAATAAAGGTTGTAATAAATAAATATTATTATTGTACATATAATTAAGTTTGTTACATCATGAAAACGCATACATAATAGAATTTATCGCTTGAAGCGCAAATAACATATATTTGATGTGAGAATCAAACATCGGTTGCTAACAGCACATACACAGGTATTATGTTTTATGACCCGGCGTAAGATAAACCTTTTTTTTTACTATCTAGCTTGTTTGTTGAGTTTTGGTCGATTGATTGTCGGTTTTGATCCTTGCCAATAAAAGTTTCAACAAGGTCACACATGAACTTACAAAATTATGTTTTACCAACGCTGCAGTAAAGGCGTCAAAAATTGCATTGCCAAAGATTCTAAGTATCAAAACTTAAAAATATCATTGTTTACTTGTAAATTGTACAATATGATTAAATTAATCTTACCTCGAGCATGCCACATATGAACAAGCCACCGTCATACGGCACGTTGTATACTCGTGACACAGCTGATCAATGTATCTAACCCGCCTTTTATTTTATTATAATACTTTATTATAATATTTTATTATAATTTTATTATAATTTCTGGCTTATTTGTAGTCTTATTAATTTTGCTAGTTTTATGGAAAGTGAATAACAGTAGTAAAATTTCTTTTTGGGGGGGGGGGTATGAAATTAACGTTTTTTTCTCCATGATATAAAAATTTCGATTGCCCTACATCAAACGTAATTTTGAAATTAACAGGAATCTCCTTCTTGTTTTCTGTAGACATGTCGATCATTGAACATTTTATTGGCGAACTTTTCATTCGCTCTGCAAGAGGAACTGATGCAAACCAATTGTTGTAAGTTACATTTCTATTGCTTCCATGAAAAGATTCAAAGTCCGAACGTAATAGAATGATACGGATTCTATGCCTTCCAATCTGATTCACTGTATACGGAATCATATTTAATATATAATACGTGCTAAAATCATTTAACAATCATATTTAACATATAATACGTTCTAAAATTATTTAACATTTTAATCCTTACTTGTCAAGCTTATTTTTCATATAAATGTAAAAAGCGCATCTACGCGGAAAGAGAGCAATTGCTCGTCGATTGTTACATTCTCCGACGGTATACAGGATGTTCCATTTTTAAAGTTACACCGAAATATTTCTTCAGCGAAGCATTTTCAGCAAAAATGTTTCAGACAAAAGTTGTTTGGGTCAAAGGGGGTAATACTGATTTGATCTTAGGTGGTGTTGTTAAGGTCAGGGCAAGATCACTTTGAATTTTTTAAATGGAACCCTCAATTTTTCAGTACATATTTTTATAGCTTACCTCGAGAGCTTTTCAAAACTATATAATAAAGTATTTTTTCATTAAATACGAGTTATAAGGTTTGAAAGTTAGCACCGCCGGTATTAGCATTAGTGTATCACGTGGAAGTTGCTCGATCGAACTTCATGAATCAGCACAAATTTATCAGTTAATCTTCCTTCAGAGTGCGTTGTTTTATCATCAAAACGCAAACTTGATAATAAAAATCTATGCCGGAACATAGTGGCTCTAAACAAGCTCTAAATAGTAAACCATGAGGCGATTATAAACGAATAATGTCATCGTTATTTTATATATCCCAGCATAATATAAAAGCTTTATATTAGATGTTTTTAATTCTATAAAGTCGATAGCGCCATAATTTATTTGTCGTTGAAAACAATCTTCGGCTGTTCTTGAATGTTCTTAAATTTTTGAATATATATTTTTATTGATTCATTCATATGTAATATAACTTTTTTGGTAATGAATCAAAAAGAAGTAGCGACCAAGCCTCGAGCGGAGAATTAACGTTTAACGCAGTATCTTGAACTTTTGGTAAAGTTATTTCGAAACGATCACTGTCTCTTGATCTATCTGTTGTAATTCTGATCGACAATTTGATGTTTGCTGCTTGAACGTAAGAAGGTGGTCTCTCCGAACGCATCTTATCTTTGGTTGTGAGGGACTTGCTTTCTCTTTGTTCTGATGGGAGAACGGTTCTCGCTGGCCCTGTTGTTCTTCTTATTGTAACGTTTCTTGATAATCCGGATTATCGGAATCATCCTTCGATTATCATCTGACTGCTTCTCAACATTGTTCTGCTCCTCATCGCTGTCTACGTCGCCATTGATCTCTTCATCATTGTATCTTTTTTGTCGATCAGGTGAGCAGTTACCATTCTGAAGGCTTCTATTGTATAATTGCATGATAGCTAACCTGATGATAAATAATAACAAATAATTATTAAATGTTTATGAGTGGGATGTTTTCGAATTTAAGGCTACAGAGCGACTGATTACCGGTAATTGCACTTCTTTTATCATTTGGTTTCGAGCAGAACCAAAGACTATAGTTGAGAGAATGGACTTTATAGAGAGCCCATAAAATTTCAACAATTTCTCTCTTAAACATTCATATTTTTTAAGGAACACGGACTTCGAAGAGAGTTCCAAAAATTTCACAGTGTTTGCGCACGTTAGTATACAAAAGACGAGAGAATATTACACTGCACATAATAATGCGTATACATCATTATATTAAAATAATTTTATTTTATAATTTCATTAACATTAACATTTTATACTATCTGGAATCTAGTATATTTAACATTTTATACTATCTGAAATCTAATATATTTAATAACAAAAGAAAAAGATACTCAAACTTACGAATTAACCATACGGGAGTATCTCTTTTGAACTTTCACGTTGAAAATAATGCAAGAATAATTGCCTCTACAGGCTTATCGTATCTATGGATAATTAAAGTTTTTTAAATCTTAATCTAGGTCTTTAAATTATATTATAAAAAAGTTGCAACAATGTGAATAATTGCACTGGATACGTCGTAACCAGGTATGGCAAGTTAAAGTTAATACACAGAATAATGAGATGAATCAGCTAATGTAAAGAAATTACATAATTGCTTTTCAAATAAATTACATTATGCAATTTGCATTATGCAGCCATGCTTTTTTGAAAAACAGTTATGTGTTTTCTTTGCACCAGTTGATTCATCTCATTGTGTATAAAAATATTAAGGTACAGTTGCCAAAGAATGAATAGTTTACGAAATATTTTATACTTTATCAAAATGTGCCGAAATAAAGTGTAAAATATTTCGTAAACTATTAATTTTTTTATAACTTTATCTTAATACTTTTATATGCAGAATAATTAGAGGAATCATATTAGGTAAAAAAAAAATCATATAATTCTTAAAAAAAATTAAGTTGATCTTGATATGTTTCCAACTTCTCCATTCATAAAATAATTGTTTCCACTTTCTGTCTCCTTTTATGCTGAACTTGATATAAATTATTTTTTTATATGTTTACTTTAAATTTCAAAGAAAATAAATAAAAGGGCTACAGGCCAAGCCGGTTGTTGTTTGCTAATAGACATATATTATTATTATTAATTGTACATATAAGACCTAAGACAAAATGCTTTCGACCCCTATCGGGTCATCCTCAGTGTCAATAATGATCGAGTATTGTTACCTGACGTTAAAATAATTAAAAATTACGCGAAATTATAATAATTCGGTGTCTGCATGTTGTATAATATTTTGGGTTGTCTGCGAGTAGTCCCATCGGAAAGGCTGACAAATTCCGAGTGGAAGGAACATTGCTTGTCAAAATTGTTCACTCTCCTATTAAGGTTTTTGCAGTATATGGATGGGATGTATATTCGAATTAGACATGTCAACCGGATTCAAATAGTAGCACTTACTAAAAATTATATATAATATTATTATATATAATTGGTTATGCGTTGTGATAATTCTTCTTTTTTAAAAAACGAAATTACATACCTTGACAGATTGACATAGTCAAAGCAACATAAATACAAAAGAGATGTAGACAGCTCTGGTGTTGACTAACAATTAACAAGAAGATTGTTAGCTATGGTAAAAACAAATGGATAAAAGGAAGGGAGAAAACGACACAGGAAAGGAACAAGAAAAAAGGAGGGGGAAAAAATAAGGAAATTGCGTGGGTTAAAGTAACTCTATGATTGGGAGGTAGACGTTTGATAATAATTCGGTGTCACTCTGTTTATTCAATCCATATGATTGTTTTTTTATATGTATCATCTCGGAAATTAGCCTTTACCATAAGAAGGCTCCGTGTCTACGTTCGCTACGGGCGGAAGGAAGAGGACTGTGAGAGAGGTCGACGCAATCAAAAAGACATCAGATAATAGGAAAATAAATAACAATATTCGTATATTTCATCGTATATTTCAGACATTCCGACGGGCGATGATACAGAAGGTTCGTCGGCCAGGCCCCGCGACTCGATTAAAGCCCCGTACTTCGACCCTTTGATCTCTTACTGGTCATGGCATGGAGATACCTCCCTGACTCGATACAGTATCCGGCTCCCTCCCGGCGGTTATATAAGGCAGTATATAATGGTTACAATTCCGGTGTAAACTATTCTATTTGGATCATGGATCACCGTGACATTAAAATCTTACAAGTAATAATAACGAGATTGTACGCAAAGAACACGAAGGCTATAATTGGATATCTCGCAAGACAGAATGACGTGATCAAATATAGAACATGAAAAATTACAAGGCGAGAACGGTACGTGGCGACTCGGCTGTGTTTGGGCGAGCTTATGCCAAAATCTAAACGCGCGACAAGAACCTTGCCGGATGGATCTTTTCCTTACGCTTCGATTGCTCGGTATTAAGAACTTTCAGGTCAGAAAATTACGCGATCTAGGGTCCATTCGGCAAAGAATAATCAATGGCTGCACATGAATACGTTTGCCGGGCAGTTTCGCTTCTTGCTCCTGATCTCTGATCGTCGCTCTTGACTTCTCTTCGTCATCCTCGACATTCAGCACTTTCGACAGGCGATTCTGGGCAAGTGGATCTCTCGCTTTTCCGTCCGAGCATGTTATCGCCGCAATTGTCACAGCACGAGTGCCGGCTGCCGACCGGTGTGCCCGCGGGAAACACGCAGGTATCGCCGCCCCCTCCCAAGAGAGGTGACGTCTCACTTCCGCATTGGCCGGACCCCTTCTAGCGCGACGTTGACAAATCGCGCATTGCCGCGGTATTCGCGGGTCCTGTGATCCCGAGGCGTGAAAGTTTTGACAGGAGCGTCTCGCGATGTTTGGCAGGCCCTCTTCCCGGTCTTTTAACCTACGTGTCTTCTAAGTCACATGGTCGTCACGGGCCCTTGCTCTTCCGGGTGGAACGACTTCGCTTCCAGGCACCTTCTCTGAGCCGGAACTCCTTCTTGAGACGTCCTCGGTACCTGTTTGCCTCTCGGGATTCCTACAAGGACACAGCAGCAACAATTTCGGACTCATTAAACAAAAAATATATCGTGAATGTAGAAAGGACCTGCCTGTTCCCTTTCCCTCGATAGTCCGGACTCCCTCGTTGTTACGATGTTCCTCTTCTTGGCCCGGTAGTGGCGACGCAAGATACACAAAATGGTCTATTGGCCCACCAATCGCTTAAATCTATTATGCTCCGATAAGTTAGACGACAAAAACAATACAAAAAATTAGTAAAACAATAGCGCTATGATCGACAGCGCTCGCACTACGTTCGCCCGTTCCGGTTCGGAAGAGCGAGGAATCTTGAGTGCCCCATCGTCATGCTCCCGCGAACTCCATAATGTGTTGTGATGGACGTTTTAAAACGTCACATCACAACACATAAAACACATACGTGGATAATTAATAACAGGTGAAAAATAAATAATTGATAATCAACTTATACACATATATGTGTAATCAACAATGTCACATATATGTGACGCCGAGCTCTCGAAACGAACTGCTGTTACACATATATGACGCGTGGTAGCGAACATGTTAAAATAGAAATGTGACGTGACGACGACAAAAGCAATTACGACAAGAGTAAATATGACAAGAGCAATTACAACAAGAGCGGATGTAGTTCACAAGATAAGCTACGATCGAGCTCACTGTCGTTACAGAATGAGAGCTCGACGAGCTGTTTTCGGAATCATTCAATCGATTTCTGGCTATCAGCGCTTGATACCGCTGATCGCAATATGTCGATAGCACACACATTGCTATTTCGTCAATTTCGGAACAATGTCCTTTAAGTGTGCTGATAAGTGTAATTAAAGCGTTTGCGTAACAAGACATCATCTGGAGCCATCAATCGACGTCTATTAAGGTGGCACAGCTTATGCAGCACAATCGGATAAAACATACACAAACATTTAGTGCCTTTTTGATGCTAATTTGTTGCTTTATTCGCGATTTTGTTGCTCAAGCCGATTCAATAAAAACAATGGCTATGCTAACTTAAATTATAGTTAGTGTTACGTCCAAACCCCCCCGAAGGTTTTGTGTAAATTAGAAAGGAAAAAGAAGGAAGGGGTATGGAAGGACGTATTCAGAAACTGTTTCTCGCAGGTACACGCACAGAGGCGTGTACTGCGAGTCGAACGCACTTTTATGGCTTCGGAATATGGGTCAACGTCCCGAAAAGACGTTATGACACCTTTTTCCGAGAGCAGTGCGATCGTCGGTCCTAATTCGAGTCAAGGAACTTAATCCCTTTAACTCGGGACTGGACCACGTGCGATCTTCGAATGTAAGGAAAAGAAGGCGAGGTCGTTAGATTTAATTAATAAAAGCGAAAACGATTTTCGCTAACATTTAACATTTATTGAGTAAAACAATTAATATGAAATATAAGTAATTATTGAGTAACCGCAATACATTATCAGAGAATCAGGCGATTTTTACAAACGTATTTATGTGTAAATGTGTGAAAGAATACGGGCTGAGCGGAGTAAGGTGAAAAAATATATTTATATATACTTGTATTCATTTGTAGGTTGTCGATTATCTTTGAGAAGGTGATTGAGGAAGGAGGAAAGAACTTTCAAAAAAAAAATGTCATTGAAATTACAAGAGATAGGAAAATGGGGAAGAAAAACTGAAATTGATAATTCATTTAACATTTCCAAATATTCCAATTCATTTTAACATATAGGGCCGGGCTGTTCCGTCAATTCCGTCGATTTACTGATATTTAAAGAAACATTATTGGAGGTAATCGAACTGATTGCATTTTACTGAGATTTACTTTTCTCAAAGACTTATAAAATCGAAAATGAAAAGGTTATTTGATTTCGGGAAGTGTAAGTGTTTTGCTAACATTCTAATGGATATTAACAAAAGGGAAGAAATAGACTGGATAGATAGAAAAGGATAAAGAGTCCACCGTGTAGATTGACTTCTATGGTTGGGTGAATGAAAGGATAAAGAGTCCACCGTGTAGATTGACTTCTATGATTTCGGGATCAAGTTACTAAGTATTGATAGGAGGAGTGATGGAGCGGATAATTCAAATAGTGACTGAGAAGTCTGAGGGAAAAACCGTTCCAAGATTCGAGGATATTTCGCGGATTGCTTAGATATATAAATACGTGTTGCGACTTACTGTTTGGCGGTGGTATGGACCTCGAGAAGTGTTCTGCGATCTCCTTGGACTTACGACGTGGAACTTATAGTTGTAGACGAGTGTAATTCGACTAGCGGAATTGTGTGTTGACGAAATTGTGTGTTTTAGCTCAAAATGTCGTGGTTTACATAGGAGTCTTCTAGGATGGATTTCTTGTGGGATGGGTTAGAAGTTGGGTAGGAAGTTGATTGTTTCCAAGGTTTTGGTTGGTAGGATACCCTTCCTTCGTGATTAAATTTTTAGATTCTCTAAATTTAGTTGGAGCTTCTCACATTAGTTCGGCTCCACCTGCAATATAAATCCTATCATACGCTTGTTTATTGGTGTTTCGTCATGGTCTGCAGGGCAGTACGATTTCCTACGATCATCTATTGGCAAGTTCAGATCTTCACCTGCCCGCCTCGTTTTCTGAAGAGAGGGCAAGATGAATCTCGTGGGACCTTCCAGAAATATTATTTGAATCATCCATTTTTTGTTTGTCGGCGATTTCTCTTTTATTAGACGTTGCAGGAAACACGAATGCACATGTTTTAAAATAAATAGAGCATGTTTCTATTGTCCCTCGGGAGTGGAAATTATTGGGTATTCCAATAAAAGTTTATGAATTCGTCCTTCCTTGCATATGTTGACACGATTTCACAGGACTCGCCGTCTCATTTTAATACTTCGATTTCACTTGAAGAATGTTTTTGTCTCACGTTTAGGTGTTATTTATTGTTATTCTTGAATATTCAGAGTCCTTGGCATTGTCTTGGCATGTCTACCAATTTTATTTGCATATAGACCAAACAAGACCGGCAAAATCATGCTCTTATTTAATTTTGTTTGTCTAAGTTTCCTCTGGAAGGTTTCTCTTGACATATTTATACGAGATAAACAATATACAGAAAAAAAAGGAAAACTCTATCGGGCTTATTGCCCGCTTGCCGATAGATAACCGTTAACGCTCGAGTTTCTTATTCTAATAGTTTATTTTATTAGCCGTCCTTAAAAGGAGGAAATCGTGGAGTCCTCAGGACGTAACATTAGTATAGCCACCAAAAAAATTAAAAAAAAAACAAAAAACAAATACGTATTTCTTTAAAATTATTTTGTTGCTAATTAGTTACTATTGCCAAGATGATCGCAATATTTTTAATAAAAAAAAAAAACTTTTAATTACGCTGAATTAACACAACACAGTTAAATAATAATATCAATACATATTTTATCGTATTATGTCTGGCTGATTTTGTTGCTTAACATTCCAATTAAACATGATTTTGTTGCTCAACATCAAGAGGAGTCTAAACAAGTTTACTTCAAATTTTAAAATAATGTTAACCAATTCTTTTTCAACTTTACTTACGGCTGGTTTTCTGCCGTTCACGAATTTATAGTAGCAGCATCTCACTCTGGGGGATGCCCAGGTCTGTTCTTTTCAGCTGAACTGGCTGCACTAATTCAGA
This sequence comes from Cephalotes varians, assembly GCA_037157785.1. Classification (NCBI taxonomy): domain Eukaryota; kingdom Metazoa; phylum Arthropoda; class Insecta; order Hymenoptera; family Formicidae; genus Cephalotes; species Cephalotes varians. Next base: position 253,990 of record JANQDE010000140.1, read on the forward strand.
GTTCATCTTTCTTCTTGGAATGTAAAAGAAAAAGATAAATTGTGAACTAGCAGCCAGTTTAGTTAAAAAAAACAGGCCTTATATTAATTCATTCCATTCTATATACAAATTGATTCCGATAAAAATATCGTAAAAATGATTTTTCTGGAATGCCGTAAATTTCAGTTCTATTTTATTCAATGTTATTTTATTATCTATATACCTTTTGGGAGCATGATTCATTAGATAGGTTCCATTTCCCGTATTGTTTATTGATCATTTTCCATTCACCGTACAAAAATAATAATTTATATTTTAATAGTCAAAATCGCGATCTAGAGCTTTAGGAGACTACACTACGTCGTAGTGCAATTTAGGAAATTAGAGTATTTCGTAAACCTTTATTTATTTAACCTACAAAAAAGAATGTAAGAAAAGATGTAAAGAAAATTTTAACTCGATTGATCTAATTCTAATAGTATTCTAATCGCGACAAATTATCAAAACTTAGGCTATTTATATTTTCTGCAATTCTGCTATGAAAAATAGCAACATTATCACGATTTTTATGTAAATAACAACGTTGCTATCGCACTTATGTCATGAGTGTAACGCAGTAGCGTTGCAGAATCATAAAGTTCTCAAATACTCCATAAGAGTGTATAAATACAGTAATGAATTTTTATGCAAAATAGTGCGATTTAGGAGCCGGTGCAATTTCAGCAACTTTATTTTATATTATCAAATAAAATAGTTTCAATGACATATGTTAATCTTAATTTAAAATTATTTGCATAACTACTATTTGCATTAATACTATTTCTCGTATTTTTTAGTAAGAATGAACATAATTCAGATGAAAATGGAGACTTTCTCCGTTTAAATATTTTTCTTAACTAGAAAATTGAAAATTTATGTTTAATGGAATGTTATAACAATAAGTAAACTCCTTAAGAATCTCTTTCAAGTAAAATTAAATACATATAATTCATATATTCGAAAAAAGGCAGTTAAGATAGGATTGTCACAGTAATTAAACCATTTAAGCACATTAATTAGATCCAAATGGTTCGTTACTTTACTTTCGTTATTTTGAAATTAATCAAATTTAATCAAATCAATACTAAAATCTTCTTAAGAAAGTTACAATATTCTTGCTTATACATATACTGCCTATATATAGAGTGTTCGAAAAGTGTCGACACCCTTAAATAACTTTTAAACGGGCAGAGATAATTGAATGAAATTTGGAGGCATTTCATCAAAAGAACTGTCTTTTGACATAAGGGGTAATAATTCCCATCCCCAGGGGTGAGGAACATGTAAAAAAATCTTAAATGGCATAAGAGATCAAGTAGTAACTCATTTAAAAAGTCTCGGAAAGACCTTTCCAATGAGATCTTTTGCGATCCTTTTTTCCCTGGGATGTAGGAGTGGTTCAAAAATCTTAAAATGCATAAAAAGTCAAATGATAGATCGTTTGTAAGGTTTCAGAATGACTTTTCCAATGATAGCTTACGCGACCCGTCCCTCCAAGGGTGTGAAGATGAGAGTAGTTAAAAAATCGTAAAAGTCTTAAGAGTCAAATAAAAAAATCTCGGAAAGAATTCTCGAATGAGACATCATGTGACCGGGTCCCTCAACCATCTGCACTCTTCATTAAAAGTATGCGCATATTTTCGTCCGCTTTTAGCGTAACCCAGGATCAACGACATGGACGTGGCAAGTAACTGATCCTTTTAGGGTACTTGATTATCGTAAGTCCCACTGCCTCCCACGTTTGGGATGCTTGATTATTGTGAGTCCCCTTGCCTCTCACCTGTAGAGTGAGAGGCAAAAGAACTGATTACAACAAATGTTTAAAATATTTCCCTTGAACGACCTGGCAATGAACTAATCGGTTCTTAAAACTTGATATTGCTTTCCTATTGTGATATACGTCTTGTCTCATCGACTATTCGGCGACGCAAATCATCAAGATCATTAGGCTTGGTAATGTAGATATTACTTTTCAAATATCTCTATATATCTCTAGAAGAAATATTCAAGGGGCACCAAATTAGGTGACTGTGGTGATCACTCAATTGGACTCTCTTTCCATCGATTGGAGGAAAACTCGTCTAAACATCGTTGTGCTCGTAAAGCATAGTGAGCCGGTATCTTGTTGAAATCAAACATTGTTAAATTTTAGACCAACGATAATCCGTATTGCCGGCAAAATCTCTTACAGCATTTCATCTTTTCATATTTTTTAGCTGTGAGATTGCCGTCAATAAAAAAAAATCCAAGTACTCTGTCACCTAAAATTCCAACCTATACATTAAGTTCTTACAGATATTGCGAGTGCGCTTTAACTATTCAGTAAAGATTTTCATTATTTCAGTCTGCTATTATGTTAGTTTATCTCACCGGTCAATGTAAAAGTCGTCTCATTCGAAAAAGCAATATTGTTTTAAAATTGAGGATCTCTGGTGATTCTGTCCATTATCAAATCGTAAAATTCTATGCGACGATCAAAATCATCGTCAGATTCTTCAACAAGGTGAATCTTATACGGATGAAATTTATTTTTTTTCAACGCTTTATGCGCTGATGCTAAACCGATATCGTGTTGTTATGCAACATCGCAAATAGAATTATGTGGATCTTCGATAAAGGACAGCAAAACACTTTGTCGAAACTTATTGCTGTAGCAAGCCTACTTGGTTTCGCACGATTCTTAATATTATTTGTTTGTTTGAAACGTTTTATAGTATAGTTCCACTGTAGATTTAGAAATGCCGATCTGCTCACGTCGAAAAGTTTTATTAAATAAGAGACCCATGTCTTGTAAGATTTTTGACGATCATCTTATTCACGCATCATCAAAAGAGATTTTCGTTTACGTTCAATAAACTCCTGCATTTTAAAAAAAATAATGCTCTCGATAAGTATGTGTTACAATAGAGGAAATGAGTCTCTGAAGAATTAAATTTTTTAAAAAGATTTGAAACGCGCAAATTAGATGATGATAAAGAACACAAAAAAATTCATAAATTAGATGTTGATAAGAAGACTACAAAAACCTCATAAACTTGTACATAAATTTTAGGAGTTACTTATTTTTACTTTAAAGCTCTGATCAATTTTTTGAAAATGCAGAAAGAGTTACTTGCCATGCCCACGTCGTTAACCTTGGATTAAGAGCAGATGACGAAACATATGCACTTTTAACACAACTTTTAACGAAGAGTGCAGATAATTGAGAGGCCGGATCGCGCGATGTCTCATTTATGAGTTCTTTCCAAGATTTTTTATTTGAGCCCTTATATCTTTTAAGATTTTTGAACTACCCTCACTCTTGGAGAGGCGAGTAGCATAAGCTATCATTAGTCTTTCCAAGACCTTTCAAACGAGCTACCACTTGACCCATTACGCCATTTAAGATTTTTGATATGTGCCTTACTTCTACGGCCCCGGGGTTGTTGTTAAAAAATAGCCCTTTTGATACCGTAAATGCCCTTCATTTAATCATCTCTGCACATTCAAAAGTTATTTAGATGTCTCGGCACTTTCCGAACATCCTGTATATAAAAATAAATTATAAGAACGCGATATAAAAGTCACAGAGTCTAAATTTTCTATTTTAGCATATTACTAATATGCTGTAATATCCAATTATTCAATTTTTTATTTTACTATTTTCTACTTTAGAATCATTGTAGAAATATTGTATAAATATAAAATTATTAGATATTTTGAGGGATTTTTTGCAAAAAACACGTTTATTTTAAAGAGATGTTAAATTTCGTTCAAAATATTTTCTATAACCAGCTATACTTTTTTCCCATTTTTTTGGCATTAAGTGAATTTCATGATAAAAAAATGTTTTTCCTTCGAAACAATCAATTCATCGTGCAATTTTTTTATTTCTTTATATGTTTTGAATTGTTGGTCAGCAAGGCCGTGCTGCATCGATTGAGATAAATAATAATTTGAAGGAGCACAGTCTGATGAATACGCGACGTGTAATAAGATTTCCCAATGAAATGCCGATAACATACCTTTAACTACTTTTGCAACGTGTGGTCGAGCATTCTTGTGCAATAAAATCACTTTGCGTATTCTTTTTGCGTATTCTTTGAACTATTATTGGACATTTCTGATTAAAAATACGATTCAAATCGATTAATTATTGTTAATAATGCTCAGCAATAGCTATTTGATTCGGCTTCAGCAGCTCCTAATACACGACGTCTTTTATACCTCATCAAATGCATAAAACTTTACTTTTGTGGATGTTTTGTTTTGGAATCGATAGTTAGTCTGAACCCACAATTTGTTACGCTTAGAATTATCATAGTAGATCTATTTTTCATTGCCTATGATTTGATACAAGAACTTCTTTTTATGACGAGAAAACAATGAAGTATAAATAAAATACAAATGATTGAATAATTTTGAATAACCAATTCAGACAATTCATGTGAAATTTGCCTTCTTTTTTAATTTTTCCCATTGCATGTAAATGATCAGAAACGGTTGAATCATCAATATTCGCTTCAGCTAATTCTTCAAGCATTTGAGCTAAGTTTTCATCGAACAATGCCTGCAATTCGGCATTTTCGAAATTTTTTGATTGATTTGAACATCTTTCAAATCAAAATCACCTTTTCGAATCGTTGAAACTAATACTCTTTATACGAGTTCGTAAGATAATGTATACAATCCGGGGTAAGTTCCGAATATTTCTCTATCATCTACATGTTTTACATTGATGTATTGCCCCACAGAGGCTCACTTCTCCTTACCTTCCACCCAACCGGGAAACTGTGTGGGACAACATGATGGCTTGTTGGCGCAAGTTAACTGTTTTACTTCTTACTGGATTACAAAACATGTGATCTGAATCGTAATTTTGCGTTACATACGGATGCGTTTAACTTTTATTATATATTTAAGAATAATTTTTATATAATTTGCGTAATGAACTGAAGATGACTCAATAAAGAGTCGAAACGTACGTTCGTTTGTTCGGGAAGTTTTCGATTTTTTTCACTGAATTATGTAATAATTAAACATCGTTTAACATTCTATACGGTGAACTTTAAATTGCGCACCTCTAACTGCGCCTGACTCCTATCGCTCCTTAATCACTTACTTATTTCATACTCTTATGTTTTAACTGATGGAGCAGACTCAGAATAAGATGAATTGATAAGCTTCAGCCGTTGTTTTGAATCAAAATAGTAAAGTAATAAACTAGAATGCTCTTTATCACGTTCCATTTTTAATCGCACCAAAAAGTATAGTTATGTTTACGAATGCACAGGATATGTGGGAATGGATAAGACTCGCTTACTTGTGTTGATAAACATTATTTAATAAATACTACTACTTTCTCATCTTATTTTATTTATCTAAAATATTAAATTTCCAACTTCTTTTTCGTTTTCTTGAAAATCTCATTATTTATTAGGTTCAGACAAATAAATAGTAATGCATATAATACAATATTTTTTTTAACTGACACAAAAACATTTTATTTAAAAAAAAAGTTGACTTTTAAATCTCCAAAACGTTTTCACTTATAAAAAAAAATTGATACACTATGTAATGACCTCCTCGAAATCATGCAACTTTTGTATACAATAATTTTTTATATAATGTATAATTTACAAGTTTTTCGAGGTGTTGAAGTTATTTAACTACTAATTCACTCTGTGTATAAATGTACATTACCGTTTAAGAAAATTCAAGACTAAGTATTTTGAAGACTTAATTTTGTGTTTTTTTTATTTAAAATATATTTTATTTTTCACAGCATTATAATATGAATATAAAAAGAAAAAAAAACGTTAATTTGTTCGCTCGATGTTTGCAATAAAATATCTAAAGAGTAGCGTTCTAAGATGAGCATAAGGAAAGATGTAAAATTAAAATCGTTTTATTAATATAACAATATAAGGACGTTTCGACTTACTTAATCTTCTTCAACTCATATAATAACAATTAATTTAAAAATATAAAGAGTGCTGAAGCGGAGATATTACAAACATAATTTAATAAATTAATGTTACATAAAAACCAGAGATCAGTCAAGATGAATAAATAAACAATAATAATGAAAATAAATATAAAAATGAAACGCGTCATTTAACTATATCCAAGGCCGAACAACAAATGTGCCAAGGATAAACATGTCCGTTATAAAACATATTACGCATTAATATAGATTTGTGGTCAGAAATTAAAATGAAAAAACTAAAAAGTAGAACCGATTGAAGTCACGATGTGTTGTTCGTGTCTATCATCGTGGTCAGGTCCTTCAAATTGTATGTTCGGTTCATGAATGAAATTTATCATTCTTAAACGAAAATTGTATCAAGTCAAGTATTAAAAGAGAATCAATGCCTAATCAAAAGAGAAACTATTAATAATGAAAAGCCATGGTACACTTAGCTAAGAACTTACGTGATATGGGAAAGTCAAGTAGCGTTAAAATTTAAATAATTGTCCGGCGTTGATTAAAGCGCCTTTGCGTGTCGGTTAGTAAAATATAACTAAGCGATATCAGGGAAGAGAGCATAGCATAACAAAATTAAGAATACGGGTGTGTACTGTTTACTTTTCAGAGTTAGCAAATACGTTCAAGATGTCGAAATAGCACTCATCTAAGAGTTCGATATCACTCATATAATTTAGACCATTTTTTTGTTCTTTGATGTGGATCATCTCAGAGATCAGTCTTTTCTGGTAAGCAGGTTCATAATCCTAAAACCTTGATATTATCCCAATCAAAGACATAACCCACACTCTTGGTATGTTCCGAGATTACTGAATGCTATTGATCAAGCTTGATGTTATTTCTATGCTCTCTTAGGCGTGTTCTCAGTTGTCTCTTGGTTTGGCCCACATACGATGCATCACAAATTTTACAACAGATTTTATATATTACATTGTTATTCGTTGATGATTGTTCTTTGTCCTTATGTGTTTTGACAAACATGTTTAATTTGTTCAAACAACGATAGCCAATTGTGTATTCCGATTTGGAGACCACAGAAGACCATTTCAGATATCCGTTTGATGTAAGAGAAAACTATAATTTTTTTTGTCGTTTATTAGCGGAGTTACTAACAGTATCATTGGGAGGTGTGGTCAATAGATTATTTAAGAAATTGTTAACAAACAGTTTTTTTAATCTGCGATTGATCGCATTGAAAATTAATTTAAGAGAATAATTGTTGTCAATAAGTAGTTGAATGCATTGATTTGAATTTGATATTTTTATGATGGAATGACGAATATGATAAAAGTATCGCGTGGTCTATGAGACCATACATAGTTCCTATTTTATGACATCTTGGTAAGAATAAAATGATAAAAACCGGCCTAAGAAACTTTTTTTGTGGAACCAATCAATTATAATGGTGTTATTTTTCACAATTAACAAAAGATCTAAAAAACTGAGACAACGATTATTCTCCCTTTCCATGGTAAATTTGATTCTCTGGTGGTAATTATTAAATGCTTCTAGGATATAACTAACAATAGTATCTTGTGTCGCAAATACAATATCATTAACATAACGATAATAAAAAGGCAATTTTACGTTGATACTATTAAGAACATTATTCTCAAGATCTTGCATTGCTACATCTTGCATAACTATATCTGCTATTATGGGGGATAGGGGTGATCCCATGGGAGTTTCGTAAGTTTGCTTATAAATAATGTTATTGAACGTAAAATATGTAGATGATAGCACAAATTGAAAGTGCTGCAATTGATAGCGCTGTTAAAAATTCATTTTTTTGGTATCTTGATGTTCGATGTGTGTCCATCTTTTTTTAATGCTATGCAACGCAAGATCTAGAGGTACGTTTGTAAAAAGTGAAATGACATCGAATAATACTAAAATATGATTGTTATCAATTTTCGAGCCTGAAAGTGTCCTGCACAAATCAAAATTGTTACTAATGTGACTTGTGCAAATCGATGAATTGTTTATAATAATTTTTTGTAAGAATTTTGCGAATGAGTATAACTGTGTTGATAGAAGAAACAATGATTCTAAAAGGAACATTTACTTTATGTATTTTAGGAAGATCGTAAGCTTTTGGTAGGAGAGAATCTGAGGATTGAAGGCAAAGAAATTCTTTTTTGGTAATAAATCCGTGGTATGACCATTTTTTAAGAGTGTCATTAAGATGTTTCTCGATAGTAGGTGTCGGATTTTTCTTGATTTCTGAGTATGTTTCTTGGTCGCCCAATAATTCTACCATTTTTTGTATGTATGTGTTTTTGTTAAGAACCACTGTTGCGTTACCTTTGTCAGCTCTTGTAAAAATGATTTCTGGATTGTTGTGTACAAATTCTCTGGTGGATTTTAGCATGTAGGATATTTTTTTATCTGTAAGATTGTTCTGTGTCTTCGTGAAGAAAAATTTGTGTATTTGAGATGTGGCAATATTTCGTATTTTAATTTGTTTATGAATGTTTATGCGCTTGGTGTTTCTTTCGATATCTTTGATAAATTCATGCACAGCAGTTTTTTTGGTATTACTGATAGGTAAACTAAATTTCTCCTAATTGTAATAATTTGACGACATTAGATGGAATATTTATGTCTATCTGACAAATTTATAAATCACTTATCATTGATATCATTTAAAGGTTCTTTGATCCGTTGGGAGAATTCGAAAGGAAGTAATATTCTGTAATGATTGTTCAGAAGAGATGAAAGGATCTGTTCCAGTGTTTTTGATAACTTTGTATTGTTCATTCTTGATGATATAAGAAAATTTTATAGGTTTGATGTTCTTAACTTGATTGTGGTGGTGTATGTGACGCCAAATAAATTATTTGTTGTGTGAAGAAGACAATTTCTGGTTAAAATTAATGAGTGAATGTTGGTATTTAGTAATACTGTTCCAAATATGAGTTGGTAGAGAATTGGAAAGTGAAATGGAATGATGGTAGATCTTCCTTAATAGATTCGCAAGTCCTGTTCATATCAAAAATTTCAAGGTTAAGTATTTGATTTTAGAGATGTGCAAGAGCTTGTTCAGTCTCGAAATTGCTATCCAATCGTGTAGAAATTTGTCTGTATCAAATTTTGTCAAATGTGATGGAAAAACGAACATGTTCATCCTTAGCACATTTGTTGTTCGGCCTTGGATATAGTTAAATGACTCTACGCGTTTCATTTTTATATTTATTTTCAGTATCATTGTTTATTTATTCATTTTGACTGATCTCTGGTTTTTATATAACATTAATTTATTAAATTATGTTTGTAATATCTCCGCTTCAGCACTCTTTATATTTTTAAATTAATTGTTATTATATGAGTTGAAGAAGACTAAGTAAGTCGAAATATCCTTATATTGTTATATTAATATTAATAAAACAATTTTAATTTTACATCTTTCCTTATGCTTGTCTTAGACCGCTACTCTTTAGATATTATAATATGACCCTGAAGACATAATTAAATAAAAAACACATACCAGAATTTGCTTTTTAATGTTAAAAACAGATTATATGTTCTATTATATATATATTATATGTTATGAATACTAAAAACATTGTTTGGTCTTTTTAGTGTGCGACGCGCTATTCCTCGGGACCGCCAAATCCCGAAGGGGCACGCCCAATTTATGCATAATTATCGGTATTCACTTATAGAGATCCTCGGTAAAGGTATCAATATGGTATTCACTAGTCAAGGTATCCGGTAACGGAATCAAGATGGTAATCACAATTTGAAATAGCCGGTAACTGAATCTATACTGTATGCAATCCGTTAAATTTTCGGTAACAGACTCAGTACGAGACCCGTGGTGATTCCGATTAGACCTTATTCAAAAGATGGGCGCCAGGCGCGAACAATCGCGCCACTTGAATAATTTCCTTAGACTTCCAAATAACCCTTTAATATAGAGCCGCACCTCGTTCAGTGTAGAGAGGCGGGATTCTTTTATATGCGAATAGAAGACTCGGGAGGAGAGGCGGCAGTAATAACAATAGACATAAATGAATTAATAATAACAGATGTATATACAGGGTCATCGAAAAGTATCGGACCCCCTTAATATCTTCAGTCAGAATGCATTTTGGAGAAAATGTCCATAGCAAAGTTGTATGGTTTCAAGCGAGGAGTAAGATGATGACCTTGACTTTGATCTTGACCATGTCCTTTAAGGTCATTTCATAAGGTCAACCTTATTTTTTTAAATGGAACCCCCTACATTTTATTGCATATTTTTATAGCTTATCTCGAGAACTTTCCAAAACACTATAATAAAACATTTTTTCATTAAGTACTTTTTGAGT
>JANQDE010000140.1:264671-274703 GCA_037157785.1 Cephalotes varians
ATGCGGCGCGTACAGTTTTGACATTTCATGCGAGTGCGCCCGTTTGTGTCAGACTCGCAAAGGACACTTAGCACGCGTGTCCTCTCTAATAATTTTTAAGTTAYTAATAATTGTTAAGTTATTAGGTCGACGCGCTGCCATCTGAAAACATTTGATGCTATACATTTTAATTTAAGTACATTTACTGCACAACATTTATTTACACTCATTTATTTATTTATTTATTTTTTTTTTAGTTACAAAGTAATTTAATTATAAAGTAATTGAAAAAAAATTATCAAGAAATTGAAAAAAAAAGACGAATTGGAGTTTAAATGAATTATTTAAACAAAAACAWTTTTTTTCTATAAAATAATACTAATAACTTTACTTRCGRTGTTATTGAAYTCCTTTCAGATGAAAAATAAGGATTTCAAAATTAAAAAGTCCGCAACACTTTTGCTCACACTAACGTCACACAAGTGCGAATTCGCACCGAGCGAAGATTTACACAGTTCTAGTTCGGCAACTGACTGAGGTCAACTGCATAACAGCTCGATTGTTTGGGGTATAGAAGGAATTATCGTGATGGAGCGAACCCTCGGTAGCGTCTACTTGAGAAACGCCAGCTATTTGAAAATTTTGTCGGTACAAATTCGCACTAGTGACCTTTGAGGGTTAAAGGACATGGTCAAGATCAAAGTCAAGGTCATCATCTTACTCCTCGTTTGAAACCATACAACTTTGCTATTGGACATTTTCTCTAAAATACATTCTAACTGAAGATATTGGGGGGGGGGGGCGATACTTTTCGATGACCCTGTATTTTGTAACGATGCATCTTTTCGGACGAAGATCGGCGGCGGTAAAACCAAGTTGAGTCTCTGCTGGCCCGAACCTGGAAATCCCGACGAGCACATCCGGCAAAAGCATTACCTTTCCGATTACCGAAAGTCGAACCGTTACAATTTGAATAGAAAAGTCGGATAACATCGGATAACAGATGATAACAAAACACGCGACGATACGCCGAATTTCCCGATCTGAGGCGATCTCACAATTGTAGTTTCCAAACGATACCGTAATACCGAGATCATATAATATCAGAGGTACGCAGTACAATACAACTAACATTACCATAGGCGCAATGAGAAGCTCGACTTTAACACAAAGACAAAGCGATAATGAGTTAACGAAATGATAAGCGTTATAGCAAAGATAAGGCAGTAAGCAGTAACGCGCTCACGAAATGACCGACTTTACAGCAAGATCCGATTAACGGTTAACGATAACGCGTCAACGAGATGATAGATTCTGCCGCAAAACAGTATCATACGCAGTAACACGATACTCGAACAATAAACGAAACGCCAAACAAACGACAAACGAAACAATACGCCGTGAGACTGTCGGTGGCGATACATCCGAGAGGGATCTCCCTGCGCGGTATGTCGAGCTTCCTCCTCGGTAACTCGGAGCTGGTGAACCTTGTGCTCTCCACGTAATCTCTGGGATTCTTAGGGAATCCCTTAACTTCCGGGGCCGCTATTTTCCGGTCGCTTACGTATAATACGAACTCTTACAATAAGGTCTCGGCCCCAACCGAGTGGGAGCTATCAGTCACCTGAGTGGCGGCTTACAGAGTTGATTGTCGATCTTCTCGCCGGGTCCTTCGCCAAAAATACGTCCTTCCCATGCGAGGGTCCGCCGAACAGTGCTCGCCGCAGTCCTAAACCCCTTGCGCAGATCTTTTGCGCATCTACCCCTTCCGGCTATTAAAGGTCCTCGATCGATCCCTCGATCACATCGGACGTGATTTCAAGTATCCACCTGCAGGAATTCGCACGCTCCTTGACCGATAACGTAGGAAACTAAGCATAAAACCTGGTTCCCTGGCCAGGCCAAGGCTCGCATTCACTCTCGATCTTCTATCTCACACAGTCGAATCCTCCACCCGTTCCATGGCACAGGGAGATTCGCGTGTTCCTGCTTCCTGGCGGCTGTGGACTCCGAGACTCCATATTATGTCAGAGCTTCTACTGTCACTATTTTAGATGAAGAAGCCGGATCCTGGACTAGCGGCAGCACTCCCGGGCACGTCAGCGTTCCTGGCTCCTCGGTTCCTATGATTGACTCTCCTTTTCGGGTATACATCTTCTATACTGTCAGCCACCCAGGCTATCGTCCTTTAATCTTACAATTAAACTTAAATAAGGAGTGAAACTTGCTCCAACGGAAGTGGGGAAGATCGCTCTCTCCCAGATCTGGAAAGGACGATCCGTGAGATTCCCCCCCGGTCTGGCAATAGCCCTTGCGACGAGGCGCCCGAGGGCGTCACGTCACAAGTGGTTGTAGTAGCTCATAATGTTGTGATGTGTTTTTGTACACTCAAACGGGCTGACCTTTAATTTGCTTGCATTGGCTAAAATCTTAGTGATAACGATCGTTCTTTGTGGATAATTCAGTTCGACGTAGAAAGAAACTTGTTTAGTTATCAATATTAATAAGTGTAAGCTATTAATGTGGTGAGCTCTTGAAATATTAACAATAATGAATTAATCTTAGAAGGGCTAATAAGAGCAATGCCGCAGTTAACAGAGCCTAATCAATTAATATAATTTATTATCTATATTTACAAACGTTTCGGCTTTCCTTTAAGCCATCCTCAGTGTATGAAAATGTACGTGTTCTTGTCGAAGTTCGATGTTCAAATAGGTTTACATTAATAATGTCAAACATTAAAAACACATCTGAATGTCACACCGCTCGGCGGAACGCGCGGCGCGCGCGGTGTGCGCACGGGACGCGCGGCTCGGTAATTTCGATTGTTAACATAGACATACAAAGTGTGAAATAGTAACACAAAACGGTGAAAACGGGATCGGTTTATTAAAACAAACACAAAATTTAACAATAAAATTACAATGCTACACAGTTCTCAGATTTTATTCAATATTTCGACATATGTCTGTTGTAAAAGTTCGATGTCGGATTGCATATTCAACCCATTTTTTTGTAATTTGATGTTTATCATTTCCGATATCAATCTTCTGTAGTAATATTTTTCTTTATCGAGTATTTCTGGATTGTCCCAATTAAATTCGTGAAATATACGAAACATACGAAAAAATCAATAAAGACCTCACTAAAAAACTTACAAATGAAATACTGACAGTATGGAAGAAGAAGGGATATATTACTGACAACACATATAATACGATTTATTGTAGCGATGGGAATTTACCACGTGCTTATGGGTTACCTAAGATCCACAAACCAGGTTTCACATTTAGAATCATTATTTCATCTGTTGACAGCCCCACATATTCAATAGCTAACTTCATACACAGAGTAATCTCAAAAAACATTGTTAAACCGTATAGCCATATTGAAAACAGTTACCAATTAGTGCACAAATTAAATGGGTTATCAATCGAAGAAAATTATGAACTTATATCTTTGGACGTTGTCTCGTTATTTACGAATATACCTTTGAATCTGGAAAGTGTTTCGAACAGATGGTGCCAGATAAGTAAAGGCACAAATATACCCAAGAATAAAATTTTAAAGGCATTAAAACTAATATTGGAGTCAACTTATTTTAAATTCAACGAAATAATTAAAAACAAAAATTCGGTACTCCAGTGGGTTCTCCTTTGTCATCCATTATCGAGGAAATAATTCTACAAGATCTGGAGAAGAAGGCTCTCGGATTGTTGTCAATCGGAATTCCATTTTATTATAGATATGTCGATGACATAATGTTGGCGGCTCCCAGACACAAAATCAATGAATTTTTGAGTACATTTAACTCATTACATCCCAGGTTACAATTCACGTTAGAAATAGGAGGTAATAAATTGAATTTTCTGGATGTGACGTTAATAAATAATAAAGGGAAATTAGAATTTGATTGATATAAAAAGCCAACATTCTCAGGAAGATCACTTAATTTCTCATGATTCATCTTCCAATTCATCTGATATTACCGTCAGTTGTTTTTCATTCAGTTCTCTATTTATATTGTTCAAGAATTGATTTTCTAAAAATACAACGTCACGACTATTAATAATTTTATGCGTATTTGGGTCCATGAGTTATATCCTTTTACGTTTTCATCGTATCCTACGAAGAGCAACTTTTTGGATTTAGCATCCCACTTATTCCTTTTCTCTTTAGGAATATGTGCCATGACAATGCATCCAAATATTTTCAAATGTTTTAAATGTTGTAATTTAGGTTGTTTACCACTCCATATTTCTTTAGGAGACTTGCCATTTAATGGATTTGATGGAAACCTGTTTATCAAATATACTGCGGTAGATGTCGCTTCTGCCCAATATTTTTTATCCATTTCTGTATCGTTCGGGAACGCTCAATTACAGTTCTGTTAGCTCTTTCCGCCAGTCCATTTTGCTGTGGGTTGTAAGGTACGATAGTTTGATGCCTAATACTCTCGGATCTAATTAACTCTTTAAATTCATGATTAATGTATTCTCTACCATTATCTGTTCTCAATACTTTAATTTTTCGACCCGATTGTTTCTCTAGAAACACTTTAAAGCTATTAAACTTTTCTAGTACCTTGCTCTTATTATTAAGAAAATATATATATATATATTTTGCGAATAATCGTCTATGAATGCAAGAAAATATTTTGCTCCACCTATCCGAGACAGACATTGGACCACACAGATCTGAATGCACTAAGTCTAATACATTTTTCGCGCGCTTAAGATTATATTCAAACGGTTGCTTACATTATTTACCTGATTCACATGTTTCGCATGATCGCTCGCTCACCGATATGTCATCTAAATCGCTTGATTTATTTGCCTTAAGAATTTTCATGCCTTTACGTTTAAATGTCCTAGTCTGCGATGCCATAGATTATAATTCTCTGTTGTAGCAACCATTGCTTTTTTTTTAGAACTTACAAGCTGATATACACCATCGCATCGCTGTCCTTTGGCCACCACAATATTTCTTCCATCCATTATGGCGCATTCGTCCATCATGAATAATACATTGTAGCCCTTTTCCGTTATCTTACTTACAGACAAAAGATTTGCCGCAAGTTTAGGAACATACAGTACATCTTCTGCAACAATAGTCTCTGTATTTTTGTCATTTGATACACAAATGTTCACTGTCCCTTTACAAGGTACATTTAGCTTCTGATTATTAGTTGCTTGGACTGCGTTACAGACTTGCACATTTTTCATCCAGTCATTTCTTCGTGTCATATGCGAAAATGCGCAGGAATCCAGATACCATGCCGTATCTTTTTGTTCACAAATTGCTAATGTGAGAAACGTTTTCTAGTGTGTGTTTCGTTCCTCATTCTGTTTGTGTTTGATTTTTGCTTTGCACTTTGCAGCAAAATACCCTGGCTTGCCACAGTTGTAACACTTCCTTTGCTTATCTTGATTTCCAGTACCTTTACCTTTGGAATAAAGTGCAGTTTCTTCTGTTGATTTAACCTCATTAACTGATCTGACCTCCTGCAGCAACTTCACCTTTATCGAATCTCCAGTTGTTGCTATTCCAGAGTTTTCTAATCCCATAATCATAGACCTGTATTCATCTGGCAATCCAGACAAAAGAAGAGCTCCAATCATCTCTTTGTCAATGGCGATTCCGATTTCCTTAAGTTGATGAGCAGCGTTGGTGATTTTATCGATATATACCTCAACGCTCTTCATTTAATTTTGCTGAAGTCAAAGACTTTAATAGTCCTACCTACGAGTCAGTCCTCTATCTTCGTATGTTTCCGCTAATTTAACCCATGCAGCTTTTGGGGTAATGGTATCTTGTACGCGACTATAGTTACGTTTGTCTAAGGAGAGGATAACTTTTGCACTAGCCTTACTCATTTTCTTCGAGTCGGCGATGTATTCAACCTTTTCTTCTATACATCCCCAGAGATCTTCGCTTTCTAGTAATGCCTGCATAGCAAACTTCCATGTGGCAAAATTATCTCTGCCTTCTAATTTCTCAATTTGGACGATATTCGCAGCCGCCATTTTTAGTGCAGGCGAACACAATTCGCAACACAACGACCGTACTATAACCGTCTATTTATACGGGAGACTTCACTACCTATCTTCCCAATGGCTCGTTGTCGCGCACCTTTTATCTGTGGCACAATTTCCTTGGGCCCATAACCTGTTGGACTTGATAGATTTTAAATAAATATATACGGCTTAGTTTTCGCAGTTACATACTTTTCTTAGCAATAACGAACAACGTACGACCAGAAGAAAAAATTGACGGATTACCCATCAAAGGAAAACGATTAGATCGATAATCGATATATTCAGCGGTATACATAGGTGGAGCGCAGAAATTTCAATTTCATATATGGCGCTCAGCGCGCGTAGTTCGAAACCTGCATCTCTTGTTCTTACATATCCCAACAAATTGCTTTACTTGATATAAATATCCTTTTCCACAATTAAAGTATAGATACTAATGTATCTTAAGCCGGTCGACTTCATGCCGAAAACAAAAGAAATTTAAAAAATTTAGATATTTTTTACCTATTCTTAGTCCAATATGGCGTTTAGAACTGTCACATTTGCGAATATTTGCTTCATACAAAAATTTGGCAGTCTGTTTGGATAAAATGGGAGTGGTGTGAGGTGCGAATTACATTCAGGAACAACATAGAGTTTGTACAACTAGGCTTAGAAATCTAATATAAAAGATTAGTGTCATGAAAATTTGTAAGCAATACGTGCGTATGATCGCGTATGATATTGGTATAATAGAGCAGAAGAGAGCCGTTGCGTGTGCTAATAGGTGCCAGATCTTGTGAGAGATGGCTCTGCAATATGTTAGATAAGGACAGATGTACACGTTTGAGTGAGACAGAACGATAATATAAGAAATTAAATTAAAGATATCACTATTATCGACATTGTTAGTTTTGAATTAAAAAGTCTGATATCACTATTATCAACATCGTCGAAGTTCGGCTTTCACTTTGGGATCCCCTTAATGACACAGTCAAAATTCTCTTTATGGAATTCTGGGATAAGAGAATCACTCTATCAATTAAAATAGTGCCTCAAAATAGTGCCTTTTTTATGTGTGAAAGGATATTGGGAAAATAAAAATTCAGAAACCGCCCTGAGAAAGTTGGTTTACAAAATGTAATATATTGTAATATAAACGACCATCTCTTTTTATTATGGTGAGATCTAAAAAATTCAACGTTTCACTCCCCCCCACTTCCATGGAATTTTATTCTCGTATGAAACGAATTGAACAAGTCGAGATCTTTAAGACAGGAAAGAGGAGTAGAAAGGACGACGTCGTCGACATATCTATAATAAAAATTGGGTTTGATAAATAAATTATTAATGATTTGAGATTCAAGTCTCTGAAGCACTAGATCGGCGACTGTTGGAGAAAGTGAAAAACCCATGAGTGCTCCAAAGGTCTGTTTGTAGTATTTATTATTGAAATGAAAGAAGGTAGATTAGAGAACAAATTTGGTTGCTAAGATGAATTCGTTTTTAGGCAGACGGGTGTGTTCGTGAATGTGTGACCATTTTTCTTTCAATATCTTCAAAGCAAGGTCAACAGGAATGTTGATAAACAGAGAAACCACATCCAAAGAGACTAAGACGACATCGTCTGGTAGATGTAAATTCGTGAGTTTTTTTAAAAGGTCCAAATTATTATGAAAATGGCTAAAGGAAGTCGGAAAACTAAGGCTTAAAATTTCCTGTAAAAAATTTACTAAATTATGCAACGGACTCCTAGACGAAAAAATAATAATTCTTAGGGGAATTCCTGATTTATAGATCTTGAATAATCCGTATGCCCTCGGTAGAATTGCGTTTGAAAAATTTAATACAGAACGTGTGTGAGTCGAAATGTATTCAACCAACGTTTTAGCATTGCTTTTAAATCTCTGAGTAATTTATTGACAGTATTACGTTGTAACGCGATATAAGTGTTGGTAAAAAGTCAGAAAATTGTGTCTCCATTTTGACAATATAATCAATTCTTGAGGGCCACCACGGAGTTTCCCTTATCTGCTTTTGTGAATATTATGTCTGGATTATTTGTAATAAATTTTGTTATTGTAGATAAAGCCGAAAGTATTTTAAGATCGATCTCAGTTCTATAACGGTCAATATTTTTTATCTGATTAATAAACATTAATAAAAGAAACAAGTTTGGCTCCTGCATGTGTTGATGCAATTATATTGATGGAACTTGGAGAAATTATTTTCAATGTGTTTGATGTATTCACCCTTATCCCACCAGAATTCCTTAAAGAGAATTTTGACTGTCATTAACGTCCTTTTAATATAATAGTTATCCATAATAGTTATCCATTGGATTTGATCTTTTCCACCATGAAGAGAAGATTGTATTCCATGATCAATTACAAACACCACAACCGCAAAGAACCTGAGAAAAACTCTTCATATTTCATTATCTCTTTCTTCCATCGCAAAAAAATTCATAAAATATTTCAAAAACATTTCTTTTTGTAAATTAGCTTTTTCATATTATGATCAATTGAATAAATTCATCAAAATACATAAAGATATTCTTCCTTCTTTCTCGCGGTCGAATGTCGTATATAAAATCAACTGTTTAAATTGCGACGCATACGTGGAGCAAACCAAAAGGACTTAAACACTAAAGTTGTCGAGCACAGGAATCACATTAGGAGAGACACTGCACAAGTCTCTGTTATCACGGATCACCGTTTACAGTCAAACCATGAGTTTGGTTGGGATAGTGTTAGACGAAGAAATGAGCTACAAAAAGCGTCTTATTTTTTAAGTGATACATATAAAAAAACAAAGACATGAATTGAATTCACAAAACGATACCGACTTATTGGATCCGATTTACAACGATCTCTTACTTTGTAATAGAAAATAAGGTTTCCGCTCTACCTTTTTTATTTTTCGTGGACCAAAAATAGGATATAATATATATATTTACCGAACTGTCACTTATTTAATTTTAAAAGTCACAGACTATCTGTTTTCTTGTTCGTGTTAGTCTCCCTTCCATTTTTGGTAAGTTTTAAATTTGACTTTAATCATCTAATTTATTTATCATTCGCTATCTATTTTATACTCTTTATAATACTCATTTTTCAAAAATTATTAAATTATTAGTTTTAACCTTGGACCTTTCTCTCAATGACTATACTTTGGACTTTTTTCTACATCTGACTTAATATGAAAGAAGGATTAATACTGATTACTCATTTTTGTCACTGAAGAGGATTCGAAAATTGAATCGAAACGTTTGACCAATATATTTTAAAACTACATTCAAAGTAAGGATATTTATTTCAACCTCATTATCCACGCATCAACATCTGCTGAAGCTCTAACAGCATCTTCATCCCTAATTTGAATAAAAATTATTGCAATATCAAAGGCAATAATTTGTTATTTTTGACAGAAGAAATCACCTTCTCGCGGTTTCCGTTGAGCAATAATATGTATGTCACACTATATTTGAGATTAGGACCGATTTTGAAATAAACAAATACAAATATCATAGAAGGCTAAATGTCGGTCTTGCAGTATACACTGCGGCGGATCTTGGTGCCTAATTATAATTTGTGAATCTTTTTACATTTCCTGTTCATGCGAACTGCGCGCCGCAATTCGTCGGACTTGAAACACAGTGCATAACATTGGAAACAATCGACTCACATATTAAATTGATAAACAATTTAATAATTTTGATGCTAACAAGCATCTATTGTATCCCCCCTTTTCCCGAAAATCTGTAAAGAAATTATTGCGAAAAATATTATTATATTTTTATTTTTCGCAATAATTTCTTTACAGATTTTCGGGAAAAGGGGGGATACAATAGATGTTTGTTAGCATCAAATTATTAAATTGTTTATCAATTTAATATGTGAGTCGATTGTTTCCAATGTTATGCACTGTGTTTCAAGTCCGACGAATTGCGGCGCGCAGTTCGCATGAACAGGAAATGTAAAAAGATTCACAAATTATAATTAGGCACCAAGATCCGCCGCAGTGTATACTGCAA
>JANQDE010000140.1:275518-287530 GCA_037157785.1 Cephalotes varians
GAACCTCTCGACTTTCCGGGGCGAGCGTCTTACCTTCTCGACCACTGAGGCATATGGTGATATTCTTCGCAACAACCGGTGATGATGAGAACGCATGCTAGGGCGCGCGTATTTTTAAATAAGAATAGACTAATGACCGATATGTGAAAACACAACAATTAATTAAATAAAGCGCCAAACGGTCAAGGCTAGGTCTTCGTGCTGAAATTTCTTATGTGAATTTGTATACATATCTCAAGTTCAACTGCGCGCCGAATAAATTTTCGGTCTTTAAAAACAGTCTTAAGATGAACAAGGATAGTAAATCACACTATTAAATTGATAATCAATTTAATAACAACGATGCTAATAAGCATCTCAATCCCTTATTCCCCTCGAATATTGTAAAGAATTTTCTAAGAATATTGTAAAGAAATTTCAGCACTTTATTTACTTTATTTACACTTGGCGCTTTATTTAATTAATTATTCTTGTTTTAGCAATAAGATTGTCTTCTAAATAAATTATAAATGATTTTCATGGAAAAGACGTACACGTTGGCCAAAAATGAATTTCTGTTATTCGTTTATTATTTATATTTTTTATTTTTTCTATAATTTTTAAATTACTTTATATTTTTTATATACATAATAAAAAATTCAATTAATTTATAATATATTATAATATATTTATTTTAATTAATATTAATTTTTATTTTTAAATATTATTAAAAAGCATATAGTGTTTCGCGCCAAGTGCAACAAGAAACGTTGCGAGGCAGCGAACTTCGCTAGCTCGATAGCCTAGAAGTGCGTTTCGATATTCACTGCGAGTGCTCAAAATCTAGCATACGTAACGCTCTCTATAAATATTGAGTACTCTCAGTGAATAATGAAATGCAGCCTAAGTTAGCTTTTACAACATAGCTATAGCTATAGTATAAGGAAGAAAGAGACAACAGATTGTTTGCGCTCTTCTACCGTTCGACGCTAGCTGAACAGTTGAGCGCACACGTACACGGTTCTTTCTCTGTGTGTGTGTTATCCCTTCCACACGCTGTGGTGTGATACCACGATCCGAAACTGGTAGAGACTTGGGCTCGCCTCTTGTGACGGAAATTGCAACCGCACATGAACGACAGCGATGACGACGACGACGATGACGACGACGACGACGACGACGACAACATCGACAATGACATTTCTTAATGTAAAATTTTCCAGATCAGACTTTGCATCGCAATATCTCTGCTCGTAGGGCATACAGAGAAAAAATAAAAACACTTTTAGTATGTAATTCAGACCCAAACTATCGATTGGGTCTACTTAGAATTTAATCGGTTTTGCTGTTATTGAAATATGAAAATGTCAAGTGCTCGCATTTCGCCAGTTCACGTGAAGTATACACAGCCGGTCTCGGGAGTCATATATATCATATATATCATATATACATATAGACTTGATACCCGAAACACTGCCGTGTCTCCTGATGATAATTATTAGTTATTATTTTATACATATACATTTAATTAAGTAATAATTATAATTAAATAAAATACTAATAAATTATGTATAGTGTTTTCTTTATTTAAACAAGTAACAGAAAAATATTCACATATGTAAAAATCAATAAACACTGCAGTTTATGTTTAATATAGTGTATATTAGGTTGTCAAGTATGAAATGGAGCAAAATTTTAATAAAATAAAACTCGAATTTTTTCAAATAAAAACTATATTTTTAATCAAAGTATGCATCCAGATTATCGATACACTTTTGCCATTTCAACGGTAGCTCGTTTATCCCTTTGCCTTGTAGAAGCCTGGCTCACGGGAGTCGATGAACTGTTGAAAGACCGTTTTCACAGCCTCTGCGGAATTGAATTTGTTTCCCGACAAGAAGTCCAAATTTTGAAAGAAGTGGTAGTCAGTAGGTGCAAGGTCTGGCGAGTATGGTGGGTGACAGAGAGTCTCTAACTTCAACTGCTGTAGCTTTGCCACGGTCATTTGTGTGGTGTGATGTCGAGCGTTGTCGTGCAAGAGGATGAGAGCCGATCGATTGATCAATCTCGGCTGTTTAATCACAAGATTTCGCATCATATCGTCTAGTTGCTTGCAATAGACCGCCGTGATCGATGTGTTAGGTTCCATGAAGCTATGGTGGATGACACCTGAGCCAGACCACCAAACAGTCACTATCAGCTTCTTCTGGTGGATGCCTCGTTTGGAGCAGTGTTTTGGTAGTTCAGCTCGGTCCAACCACTGCGATGAATGAACCACCTACGATTGTCGTACATGATCCATTTTTCATCGCAGGTAACAATTCGATTGAGAAATGGTTCGATTTTGCTGTGAGATAAAAGAGAAAGGCATGCCTCGAGTCGTCGAGTCTTTTTGCGCATCGTTCAATTCGTGCGGTACCCACTTGTCCAGCTTTTTCACCTTGCCGATTTGCGCCAAATGAGTCAGGATTGTTTGCTTCGATACACCGAAAATTAATGCTAATTCATATGCACTTTGGGATTCGCTTTCCACGGTGGCTTTCAGGACATCATTATCCACTTGAGTCTCAGGTCGATCACGTAGTTCATTGGACAGGTCGAAATTGCCAGAACGAAATCTTTTGAACCAACGAGCTATCGTCGCGTTCGTAGCCACTCGGGTAGGGAACACACTGTTAATATTATCGACTGCCTGCCGTGTTGTGGCTCCACGGTGGAACTCATATTTCATCAAAACACGAATTTCGCATGACCTCGTTAAATCGTCAGTTGACAAAAAACTATTCAATATTTTTTAAATATTAAAAATTATTCTGAAAGAGAAAAGATGTACCTTTTAAACAACAACAAGTTTATATCAAAAGATTGTACCAGAGTGAAGTTATACGCGATTGAAATCAAGGATATGAAGTTTGCTCCATTCATACTTGACAACCTAATACTAATCCGGGAAAGAATATTTCATATATAATTACATAAAAGTATATAAAATTATATACAATTATATATAACAATATATATATATAATTTTTTTTCGGGAATTTAGATACACATTTTAACTATTTAAAAAAAAATTAAATATATATTATATATATTGTATATATATTGTAAATATATATTATATTATATTTATATATATTATATATATATCCCGTTTATTCACGTTGCAATTGATCACCAGCCACTCACAGCGACTCCACTTGAACAGTGGAAAGCCTCTAGGCACCGGCTGCTGTGAGTGGCTGTGGTCAATTGCAACGTGGGCAAACGGAACGCTCCCCGTCGTCCTCGTCGTCCTCGTCGTTCTTGTCATTATTATTATTATTATTATTATTATTTTGATAAAAAAAGTTCTAATTTGAGTAATTGCTGCTGTACTGATGAACTGTATTGTATTTGCCTTCAACGCCTTCTCGCGCAGCCAACGCCGTATGAGACGAATACGTATGGAGCATGTATAAGTAGTGTTTCTCGTTAATATTTCAAAAATGATTTTTTGGAACATGATTATATTATACATCATTGTTTTTAGTCTAAAATGCTCTTTAATTTTTGCCATAATGAAAATTAAAGAATTTTTTATAAATATAAGTAAGGGTGGAGGTATACAACAAACAAATAATAAAATTTTTTTTATTATAATTATTAAGAACTCTCAAAACTATTCAACTTTTATTTAAAACATTTTTTTTTATCTCTCATAGTTTTGACGATATTCACTCTAAAAGAAGAAAACCGATTTTTTGTTAGGAAGGTTTATAACGTGCGACTCAGCACGTATAAAAAAACTTATATCCCTTATTTTTATTTATATTTTAATATATTCAAAGCTTCTTAAAATCGAAGAGGGTCAGTTAGTTGTATTCCCTTGTTAGTTCAAACATTAGTGTTTTCTGATAAACAGGATTTATGAAACTGAATTTAAGTGTCTCTAAAAACTTAGAGAAATCCACAAAGACATTGTAAATTATGCTAAAGAGAGTTTGATTAAATAAGGGAGTCGATATTTAGGAAGAATTAAGCTATAGCGTATTGTTTTCAATATTCTCATCTCTCATGTAATCGAGATTTTTCTCTTCATGTTTTTAGGAATACAAAGATTTCAGCGATGCGGAGAACATAATGCCCCTTGCTACCAGCGACTTTCGCAATCCTGTGTGTCAAGAAATGAAGTCCCTTAAATTCAGTAACGGTAATGGTGGAGGCGAAAGCGGCACAGAACTTTTAGATTCACTAATGAAATCGAAGATATCTCCAATTCAGCAATCGGAAATATTAAGCTTCGCGAGGATGTACAGCGAACAAGAATATCACTATGCGAAGACATATAATGAACAAGGAAGCATTGATAGTTCGGACACATACGCGAGCTGTCAAACACATCCATCACATTCACAGGTATGAGAGTCGATGTCACATAGCTAATAATAGATTAATCTTTTGCGCATATACAGGACAAAATAGATATCTCTAGTAACTACATCCACATCTATATATAATATCCATATCTATTATAGATAACTAGTAGTATAAAATATCTAATAGATTTAACATCTAATAGATATATATCTGTATCTATCGAGGAGATATCCATTTCAGAAGGGATATCCATACATTCATGTACATTAAATAGCTAATGAAGATATCCATTAGATATCTACGTGCTATTTCTATATCCATACATCCGAACAGTATGTACTATTATCCACATAAATGCAACATAGTTCTATTTCTCGAAAATAAAAAACCACACAGAATAGAATAAAAAATACAGCATTTTGAGATTTTTCAATTGTTTTAATGAAATAATTCCTTAAAGGTAAATCCTAAAATTGAATTCCAAGATAAAAGTAAATGAAATGCATTTTGATATTATAACTTCAATTCTGCGTAAAAATGTATTCGAGGACTCTGATATTCTTGGAAGTTAGATGTGCTAAATTGTATTAATATAATTATTATTAAAATTAATAAAAGTCATTATTAAAACTACTATAACATCTTTAGATTATGATATACAATTATTATACACAGATTTGTCTGAAATGTTCCAGATTAGCTAAATATCTCGGAAAGTATGTGTTTTTTAGAAAAATATTTTAGGCAAAAGTTGTAGGGTACAAATTGATGTATTTAGCGGTGTTAGCAGTTTGATCTTGAGTTGCATCACATAAGTCAGATTAAGATCATATCGTTTTTTTAAAATGCCGGCGATATTATAACTTTCAACCTTTTTAACTTGGAAAGTATTTAATGAAACAAAACTTTGTTATATTTTTGAAAAGCTCTTGAGCTACAGGAATATATAATCAAAGACTGAGTTTTTCATTTTAAAAAATCGATGTGACTTTGATTTGATTTTTGTGATGCAACTCAATGTTATACTGTTAATCATCACTAAATACATCACAATGTACCATACAGTTTTTATCTAAAATATTTTTCTCAAAAATGCTTTCCAAAATGTTCAGCTGTCTTGTAACATTTGAACATCCTGCATATAAATATGTATATAAATATCCACTACAAGGTATCTTAGAATTTTTATTTAATATTTTGGAGGAGTGAAAGAGAATAGAATTTTGAACTAAATGTTCCTTTTCCCAATTTTGGCTCACACCATTATTTATTGAGTTATTAACGATAAAGTTGATCAAGATCAGACTACGCCCAGCCGGAATACGCAGAAGCATACATGTAGTATACCATAGGATTACATCCTCGCGCTTGTATTCTTCCAATTAAAATTTTGTTCTAATTTTTATATTAATAAATAAATCAATCAATCAATAAATAGGTAGATAGATAAATAAATAAATAAATAAATAAACAAACAAACAATTAAACAAACAAATAACTAAACAAACAAATAATTAAACGAACAAATAAATAAACAAACAAATAAGCAAACAAACAAATAAACAAACAAAGAAATGAACAAACAAATAACTAAGCAAACAAATAAATAAATAAACAAATAAATAAACGAATAAGTAAATGAATAAGTAAGAATAAATTACAGTAGAAATTTATCCAATTTCTGATTGTTTTTTATTCTTATTTATTATTTATTTGTTTATTTGTTTAATTTAATTATTTAATTTATTTGATTAATTCAGTTATTTAATTTCCACAGCTAATCTAGCAGCGATGGGAAAAAATTACGGATGTTTATCATGGGTATAAAAGGAGATTATTGGCAAGAAACATTATCAAACTAAATTGTTTGTAAATAATTTATTTAAACAACTTTTTGAAAAATTGTTTTGACATGTATCCTGCATGATTCTTACGTATTTTTTTCGTAAAAATTGATGGAAATTTCATAGAATTTCCATCAATTGTTCCAAAAATTGATGGGAATTTTGTAGAAATTAATGGAGTCATCAGTTTTTAAAAATTTAAAATTAGGTTTTTTAAAAATTGTTTAAATAAATTGCTTGTAAACAATTTTTTTTGATAACTTCTTAACGTTGGCATGTATTGTATGAATTCTTATATTTTTTCCCTTACAATTCGATGGCTATCATTTTAAACCTGAAATTAAAGAATACGTAAATAACACAATTCGACAAAATATAAATTTTTTTCTCTCCAAAGTGACTGGTCATTTTTCGTAAATTTTGCAATGCTGAATCAGAATCCGATGGCCAAATTGGTCTATCACATCAGGATTTTAAGAAAATAAAATTAAATTTGCGAAAAAATTTGCGATTTTAGTTATTTATTTTAAGGAGGAAAAATGCACCTTTTTTTTCTCCCAACCAAGAAATAAGCTTCGGCGTAATGTGGGACTCAGCGCCATGCCATGTTGCAGCAAGTCGCCATACTCACTAAAAAACTTCCATACCTTCTCTGCCTCGAACGAGAATGCGTGGGGATTACCAAATGTATCCTTCCGCGCGTCCCGGAACAGGTTCGTCGGAACTGCTTTTTGCATCAAAGCGCATTACTATCGGGGGAGAAGGAGCTCAACCCCAAACACCCAATAAAGGGTATGCGGGACCAAAGCTCCTCCCGCACTAGAGTTGATGGGGACACCTACTAGCCTCATCGATATCCATCTCTTCCCTCCCCGGACTCGCGTTTAGTCCGGAAGCGAGGGCCGGGGCAAGGTATGCGTTTCGGTAAAGCCACCGAAGTGGATGCCCGTACTTTCTTACCCGGAAGGCTACAACGAGCCTTTTCCCGCCAAACCTTCGGGTAAAATCACCAGTGACTGACATAGAGACATTTCCTGCCTCTTTCGAGGTTTGCCCAGTAGTGGAGTCCTGGGGTCACTTTGGCAACTCGGTTCCTATGAGGAGGACACGGGTACGCACAGACTCTTCAAGCTCGAAGCCTTTAGACCCCGCTCCTCAGACAGTGAGGCATGACCTCAAAGCCGCATACCATCGTCACATGACCCATCCTGTCATAATTAAAACAACGGGCTCCCTTAATATTGGAGAGATTATATCACTGCTGCACATGGCCAGTGACCAGGCAACGGAATCACCGCAGTGGCTTGCCTTTCAGCAGGACCACATGGGACGCTACCTAATCTGATCCATCTTCACTCTGCTCGCCTCAGCTGCGGGAATACCTATGGCGAAAATCCATACCGTACAGAAACCACCGGGGGAAGGCCGGATAATGCCAACCCGGATGTTCCCCGCACAGTGACTGATTCCATAATTGAAAATAGCCTCCGCGATCTTTTCTAGTATCACAAACTCATCGAACACGAATATACGAAGGTCCATCCTCCGGATGGGTCGAGAGATCCGGATTGGAATCTCCAGTTAAGAGAGCCCCTTCAGCCGAGACACTAAAGCGTCTTGGGAATTACATCTGCCCCTGGAATCTCCTAAAGAAAACCACCGGAGGCCGTCATCCTCCTGACGCGGAGGGTGAAGATCCCTAGGAGCTTCAGGTATCAAATCTCCAGCCTCGCGCGTCGTGCGTCAGCGTATGACACTAGGTCGCCGTCCATGGCTCCACAGTTATGTCAATCGCAACGGCAGGGGGGAAACACCTCTTAAGCCGTGCTTTAGCATCGTGATGTTTGCTTCTTCTGACTCGGTGATACAACCACTTCAGCTTTCCGAGGAACTGCCGTCTTAACGGCTTTCTGGCCAATAACCAGCTTCTTAGTGGGAGAAAAAGGCGGAGGGGCGAGCTCGACCACAAGTCGCGGATCCTCTCTTCCTAGGGGGGGGGAGGGGGTGAGGGGCAGTAACCGCACTCACCCTCTCCCTCACCCTTTTTTAAAGTAACGGCGGTCCAGTCACCAATTCTCTTATCCCGAGCAGGAGGTCGGGACGGTCCTGCTTGTCATCGATGGCGGGCATCATCTCTCGACCTCTGATGGAGGACTGTGGGAGGCACTCCCATCACGTTTTCTTCTCCTTTTTCTCCCGTGCCTTTAGGGGAGTCTTTGCCCATCACGCCGGAACTATTAACGGGCCAGTAGAAGGTCTTGTGGAGAGCCGCCTCTTCAGCGCAGCGAACCTTTGTTCAAGTCTTCGTATTCGACCATGTCATTGAAGATTTCCATAAAAAGGAATCCGCGTCAGCGAACTGGGCTAAAGGGGACAGGGACTTGAAGACTCGCTTACCCCGGGCCGGATCCGTGATGTGGGGGATCGCCTCCGTTGGTGATGGGGGGCGACTCACTAAATTTGCCTTCATCTCTCCCACCTTCCTCTTTCGCGTGGCATAAGCAAGCAGAGGAGGGGGAGAGTTCTCCCTCATTGTTGGGTCTCTCGGCGATGCCCTCTCCTTTAAAAAGAGGTATTGGCGCGCTTCTGTACCTCTAACTCCTTTCGGAGAGAATCATTTTTATTCCTGAGGGAGGCGATCTCCTTTCTCAGAGCCTTCGTTTGCGCAGCAGCGGCGATGAAGGAGCTCTGGCGCGAGGCCCTAAAGTACAAGGTTTCACAGATCCACATCAAGAAAACATCCATCTTTACGTCGCCACTGTCTTGGTCACAAACATTACCCATTCTGGATTTTGCAAACATTCGGCCTCGTCCAACACCTTCAGGGCCAGAGATGCGATTTTCTCGGAAGGATCAGTCCGGAACATCTGATCCGCCCCTTCTATTGTATTATGAAAACGTTAGGCCTGAGCACAATGTCCGTAATCAAAAAGCCTTCCTCAGAGTCTATATCGATATACGTCTGGCCCATGTATCCTGCCTAACCTCCTTTCAGATGTAGCCCTCCTCGGGCTAAGAAAGGACAGCCGTATTCTTTTCGAATGAGTTGAAGATGAAAGCTTGAGGGGGCCTGTGCCATCTTTTAGGGGCCAATCCTGCGCTCTCTTACAGGGCCAAAGGCTCTTTGAAAGACCGATTTTTCGAAAGGCCAGCCACCAGTTTCTGGTGGGGCCAAAGCAGCCATCTCTATGTCCAAGACGGAAAGGACATCCTCCTCCGTCTTCTCCCGTTCGGCGGGAGATTCTCAGCGAACGGTTGAGCGTCTCTACGGCGACAATGGTGGGACCCACCCGAGTCTCGTCGCCTGACTCGTCGCCATCAAGTAATCCCTGAGGTAGAGAATCAACGGCTCCGGCTTTTCCTCCTGATGCGACGCTGGAGAGAAATGCTTCCTCCTCAAGAGGCCTAAACTCATCTTCCAGCTCCTTCAGGAACCTGCACGACAGAACAAGCAACTATGGAAAGGAATCAGAAGCAAGATACTCTTCATTGACGGTAACCAATCCCCGTGGGCTCGTAACTAGCTAATACGGGCAAGACCGGGACGAAACTCGCCGTGCACCGGTCCCCGAGTGTCCGATCACCCGAAAGCAGTGAAGTCTCTTTATTATGCGACACAGAACAGGTTTCGTCAATACGAAAATTTTATATTTATCTGCTATATTGAATTCGCTATTTTGAACTTTGAATTTTGGGCTTCAAATTTAAATTTGTTGATTATAAAAACTCCTGAAAACAATTTGTTATTTTAAAATATTTTAATTGTCATTTCATGATATGTTCAAGGCTTCTCATTCATAAGGATTCAAACCTCCCTATCTCGGTAAAAAAATGGTATAGAAATAAAAAAAAAAACATTTTCAACATAAAAGAAAGCCCTTTAAGATTGCATCATTATAACTGAGAAAAAAAATTACTTTAGTCATAATCGCGTAGTAAATATGGCCAAAATTGTCTTTTTAACACATTCAATCTCAATTTTCTTAAAATTGATGTAATAGACCAATTTGGCTATCGGATTAGGATTCAATACAATAAAATCTACTAAAAATGACTAGTCATATTTCAGAAAAAATTGGTAATTGTGTAATTTAATCTGTATATAATCAATTTAATTCTCAATTCTCACTTTTTTATATTTCTTTTGTTGCTTGAAAATTTCTTTTAAACAGAAAGGAGAGGTAAAAGATTTGAAAGAAAATATTTTACTTATTTAATTTTATATTTTACTTATTTAATTAATTACGAAATGAAAACTAATAGCTCCATGATTTCTACGAAAAAAATACATAAAAATCATGCACATATCAAAATAATTTTTAAAGTTGTTTAAACAAATCATTTACAAACAATTAATTTTCATAATATCTTTTGCTAATAATCTCCTTTTATACCCATGATGAACATTTCATAGTTAACTTCTCCCAATCGCTGTTAGGTTAGCTATGGAAATTAAATAACTGAATTAACCAAATAAATTAAATAATTAAATTAAATAAATAAATAATAAATAAAAATAAAAAACAATCAAAAATTGTATAAATTTCTACTATAATTTATTCTTACTTATTCAATTATTTGTTTATTTACTTATTTATATATTTTTTATTTGTTTATTTATTTATTTATATATTTCTTTATTTGTTTATTTATTTATTTATTAATCTACCCATTTATTAATTGATTGATTGATTGATTTATTTATTAATATAAAAAATTAGAATAAAATTTTAATCGATAATATACAATAAACGCGAGGAGCCCTATGGTATGTTACGCTTCTGCATATTTTGACTGGGCGTAGTTTAATTGATCAAATTTAATCATTAATAACTCGATAAATAATGGTCTAAGCCAAAATTGGAAAAAAGTTTTAGTTCAAATTTCTCTTTCACTTTCCGAAATATTAATTAAAAAATTATTAATTAAGAAATTAAATTATTTGTTGTATTAATTAAGAGTTATAGGACACTCTGTAATATTATATCTTAAGGGGATGCTAGCTAGACGGCCGAACTTGAATGTTGATAATACAGACATATCTAATTCAGAACTAAAAATGAAATGACAAGGATAATACGATTGTCCATAATGAAAGTGACAAGGACAACATGCTTTGTATTGCTCTATTATATCGATATCGCACACACACATTTGCACAAATTTTCATAGAATGTTCTCGTATTAATTACGTGTCTAAGTCTAATTGTAAAAAATCCATGCTGTTTGTTCGTGTAATCTTCGTGTCTGGAATCTCCAATTTCGTGGTTACAAGTTGCACAGTTTCTATATCAAGCACATATTGACTGCATTCGGGGGAGCGCGCTATTAGCGCTATTGCGTCATTCTATCTTTATCATTCATTAGACGTAAAACAAGGATAGAATGACGCGATAGCGCTGATAGCGCCTTCCCCGAATGCAGCCTTTGTCACGAGTTGACAGCTCGAGACGCCATATTTGGATTAAGAAATGGTAATAAATACTTAATTTAAAATTTTTTTTCCTTCTCGGCATAAATTTCACATTCCAGACACATTAATATTTATGCTTTAATTCTAGAAAAGGATTTTCGAATTTGTGAAAGCATTACAGAGAAAGTTTGTTACAAAAATTATTGTTCTGCCGGTAAAACAGACGCTGCTAGCATTGCCTTAAATCTATATAATATCCTTCTCTATACAAATATCCTGGATGTAATGTAGATGTCTCTTATAATGACTTAAATATATCTTATGAATATTTATGAAATTTTATATTGCGGACCTAAGCATGTCTAATGATTGTTTATTAGATATTCATAAAGATCTTTAATATTATAACGATGCACC
>JANQDE010000140.1:301616-328574 GCA_037157785.1 Cephalotes varians
ACTACCACTACTACCACTACTACCACTACTACCACTACTACCACTACTACCACTACTACCACTACTACCACTACTACCACTACTACCACTACTACTACTACTGGATAAATTATTCGTATGTATGCAAAGATGTTTGTCATTGTGATGAATTACATTTCAGGATTTTAAAATTCAACTGTGGTAATTCTTTTTGCAGGGTGATTTAACTGAAGAAGCAGATAGTAATCTTTACATAAATCCTCTGGAGGCAACGGAAAAATGCAGAACTAGTCAGATGAAAAAGTCAATTTCTGATGAGGTCGGACGAAGCATCATAACTGATACATCGCCTTGCACTGAATTTTTCAAAGAGACCAATAAAATCAACCTGAATGATATGATACCTAAACACAGAAAAATTAGGATCCAACAAGTGAGTTCTTTAAAAATCAATATCCTATGTATATCCTATATATATCATCTTAAAGAATCTATTGCAAATTTTTATTAATTAAAATTATATTAATATAAATAAATTATTAATGTAATATTAATATAAATTTTTAATTATTTGCTATGATTATTAATATTATCAATAAAATCAATAAAAAAATAAAAATACAAGTATGATAAATCAGTAATGATTAAGAGATAAACACAATTTCAAGAAATCTAAACAGTCACCAGCAAAAGTTTTAATTTTTTGAAGTTTAATTTAGCTACACACACAAACACACATATATATAACACTTTTTTTTTAAATAGAAACACCTATTTTTGACACTGGATTTGGAAAGAACTACGCTATACCATCTCGAACGTAAAATTTCCCGTTCTTTCCGAATCCGGTGTCAAAAATAGGGGTTTCTATTCAAAAAAATTAATTTGACCTTCAAATGATCTTGAAAATCTACCTGAAGATCAAGGTCAATAGTACAGGTGGATGGCTCCCATTGTCCTCGACAATTTTTGTCCGAACCATATTTCTGTAGGTGGCTTACCTACAGAGGTATTTAGGTGGATCGATTAAAATGGTCCACCGTGTATACATATATATGTGTGTATGTGTGCGTGCGTGCGTGTACAATATATAGGGTGTTTTCTGTTTTCGAGCACTTGGAATATCTCTGTTGTTTTTAGTGATAGGAGAAATATCAAAGAGAAAATTGTTCGTTTCAAAAGGGTAAATATTATAATAAGCAAAAAGTTTTTCTCAAAGTTATATTTTTTGAAATTTCAAAGTTATTGCCATTCTTTTAAGTAAGATGGCATTTTTATTAATATAGTTCATAAAAAAATAAATTCAACAGGATATGTTCATATGGAATATGTTCACTATAAAATGAACCTTAAACATAAAAAAATTACTTTTATATGAGAAAAAAAAGACTGAATAAACTTACGCTTTTTCAATAAAAATATTTATTTTGTGTAAGAGGTGTTTAAAATGATTATTGCTAACTTCCATACACATTTTTAAATACGATAAATAAATATAATTTTAAATTTAAAAAATTTTTTTATGCTTGATACTTTTTTTAAAAAATAATTAGATCTAATTCACATTTTAAAGGTTTTTAAAGTCGCTGATTATGAATCTGTAATCAAAATTCAAAATACAATTAATCATAGAAGGGCTAATGAGAGCAATAAACCGCAGTTAACAGAGCGTAATCATTAATGTAATTTATTCCATATAGTTACAGACGTTTCGGCTTGTCTTCAAGCCATCATCGATGTACGAATGTACAAAATTTATCTTTCATCGACCATGAAAACGATCCCCGACAGCATTGAACAGCAGATCTACAATGCACGATGTGATCTGTATTGCATATCATTTACAATACTGATATCAACTGATAAGAGAACAAATTAGATTAATTGTCGTTAGGAATTTATTCCGCCATTTATAAATAGACCTTACTTACTCAGTGCAGTCAGGAGTGTCTGAATGGTCAATAATGCATTAAGCAACGCTTATCGTGTAATGAGTGTTAGTAAAAATTAAAGTACGTGTTCTAGTCAACGTTCGAAGTTCAACTGAGTTTACAATGATAAAGTCACACAATAAAAATATATTTAGATGTCATTAAGTGAATACATTTAATAATATAAACATTCAATAAGAACAATATTATACATCTTCAAAAATCTTAGCACTTTCATTTGATTTGATTATAAAACAAATGCTTCTTCTCGGTTCATTCTTTGGTAATATTATAATTAATTGTTTATTAACAATTTAATATGTGAGTCGGTTGTTTCCGGCAATATGCACTGTGTTTCAAGTCCGACGAATTGCGACGCGCAGTTCGCATGAGCAGGAGATGTAAAAAGATTCATAAATTATAATTGGGCACCAAGATCCGCCGCAGTGTATGCTGCAAGACCGACATTTAGCTTCTTTGATATTTGTACTTGTTTTTTTCAAAGTCGGTCCTAATCTCAAATATAGTATGTTTAATAACGTCGCTTGAAAAAAGACATTCGACTAATATATAATTGTTATTGCGAAGAATATTATCACATGCCTCGGTCGAATTAGCAGGACGCTCGCACGGAATGCTTAGGAGATCCGGGTTCAAATCCCGGCTGAGGTATTATTTTTCGCAATAATTTCTTTACAGACTTTCGGGAAGGGGGATAATAGACGCTTGTTACATCAAAAATTATTAAATTGTTTATTAACAATTTAATATGTGAGTCGATTGTTTCCGGTATTATGCACTGTGTTTCAAGTCCGACGAATTGCGACGCGTAGTTTGTGAGGTCGTTTTTATTGTATGATGGTACGCGTAAGAACATGATAGGTTGAAAGGTAGAATCGAGTATCGATCTGTGTGTCGATCGAATGTGGTGACTAGCAACGTGTATTAGGTTGGTAGTAGGCAATAGAAAAGGCGGGGAAAAATGCATGCGTGCGCAGTGACCGTTTTTCGTTTTTTACTCATCTCACAATTGTCGTGCAGTGCGTGTGGTTCATATAATGTATCCTTACGAATATATATTTATCAGTTGTTACAATCAAGAAGTGAGACGTTTATTAACCCGCTTCCCGATCCAACATAGTTTGCATGAGCAGGAGATGAAAAGGATTCACAAATTATAATTAGGCATCAAGATCCGCCGCAGTATATTACAAGACCGACATTTAGCCTCTTTGATATTTGTATTTGTTTATTTCAAAGTCAGTCCTAATCTCAGATATAGTGTGTTTTATTTAATCACATTTTTGTGTTCCATTTAAAACATATTTGTTGCAATTTGAAACACTATATAATTTTAGTGTCTCTAACAAATAATTTTAACAATGTAATAATTGTAATAATTTTTACGTTAAATCATTCATCGCATCTAATTTTAAGTGGAAAATTTTTTTACGTTATGGCATTTTATATTAATGTCGAGCTACGTAATTTATTTTTTTCGATAACTGATTATTAAAAATAACGCACCACCGAATAATGTTTTCAATGAAAAAGATTAAAGATTTACATATTTTTTTCGTACTCAGAAATTTTAATTTAATAATATCTGTCGCAAACATGAACAAAAGATACGAAACTCAGATAACCTAAACAAATCGCTCAGATGTTATGGAAATTGGTTTTGTAGTCACACCGTGTCACAACAAAAATTTTCACAACAAAATTGATACTTATTGGTGTAAAAAATTTTCAACAATTTGATATTAAAATTTCGAATTATTTAACCACATGTATGATGAAATTTTATACTAATATTTTTAAGTGTAGTAACTTACGATATTCATATTTTTATGACAGATTTATTGATATTAATCGAGCATTTTTTATTTTCGATCTAATTGCAATTTTCTGTGTAATATAAAGATTCTGTTTAATTGCACTTATAAATATATTATAACAAGAATACAGGATCTTGCGATACTTTATTTTTTCTATTTACAAGACAATATTGAAATTTAAGTATAATCTTCAATTATGATTCATTACAGAGCATGAAACCACAGACGCAATTCGTCAGTGATCAAGATAGCATAATAATACGCAGTATCCTAAAGGAAGATACTGTAGAAGACAATAATAATCATTATGGAGGACTACGTGGTGGCAAACCTCCGCTTGTGTCAACAAATAACTTGACATCCGCTACGCGCATAATCAATCACATGCATGGATCCTTTAGTGCGCCAAAACATTATAAAGGTAAATAGTAATTTGATTTTAATTGAATTTAATTGGATTATTTCCTTTACTGTCAAGAACTCGAGAAAATCTATCGTTAAAAACAAAAGAAATCTGAATGGCATATTTTTATTGGATTTAATACAGCGCTATTCATAAGTCCCTCCGGAGTTTCGGGACTCGAAACTCCGGAGGGGTTTGCATATTAAAGCAGACATGGCAAAAAACCTCATATTAATACGTAGAGAATTTCTCCAAGTTTCGATCTTATCTTATATAGATGTTTAATATATTCATCTTTTGTGACGTGATAAACGTCAATATGGTATTCAAGTTCCTGCCACACACATGTCCCAGCATCTCATAGTCGATATCAGCGATGCATGATGTTTTCTCGCAGCTATTGTAAATCACGTGGCATAAAGGGCACAAACACATGATCTTTGATGTAATTCCATAAGAAAGAAATCGAAAGAAGAGTCAAGCACACTACGGCGGCTATTTCAAATCGAAACTTGGAGAAATTCTCTGCGTACTGATGTGAATCTTTTTGCTGCTTTGGTTATCGTGTAATCGAGTCCCGAAACCGAGTCTTTGGAGGGACTTATGAATAACCCTGTATTTTTCATTGCTTTACAAATCATCAACATTTATATCGATAATATTTTAATTAGTATCTTCATTTAAATACAAATGATAATATACAGTTTTTTTAGACATATACAGTTATTTTTAAATACATTAAGATATTTAAAGTTAAATATAATTGTTTAATTCTTGATATTAAATAAAGTTATTATTAGAAATATAATCTGTCATACAAGAGCATTCGATTATTCTCATAGGATTGGTCAAATAAAAACTCTTTATATAGTTTGAAAAATCATTAGATACACTGACAACATTAAATGTTCTTACTTAACAATTTTGACAATTATGCCACATATACAAGATGACTAAAAAGTATCAAATCGGTAAAATATTTTGAAAATAAAACATTTGAGAAAAAAATATTTTATAAAATTAGGATTTCAAACGGCGATACGAATTTGATTTTGAGCGTAAGTATACAGGAACTTTCAAAGTTAACTTTAAAATTTCAAATAAAAACCCCCATATTTTATTAAATTCTTGTGACTGATTTCAAGACATCTTTTTAAAACACTACAATGAAATTTCTTTTGGTTAATTTTTTTAAGATATGAATTGACAAAGTTCAGATATTCGCTGGCATTATCCAAGATAGAGTAGCCCGGTCGGACGTACACTTTTTGCGCGCGCGCGCGCGCGCGCGCGCGCGCGCGTGTGCGTGCGTGCGTGTGTGTGTGTGTGTGTGTGTGTGTGTGTGTGTGTGTGTGTGTGTGTGTCAGCAGAAATGAGAATCCCACGATTTGTTATTCTCATAGTATTTAATGATTTCAAATCCTATATATGTGTGGGAAGGGGTAAATGCGCACGTATGTATGCATTTGATAATGATGATAGCAGATGTTCGAATTGCCTCCCTTCCATCGCTTGACAGTGCAAATTCTTGAAAAGAATTTTTGATTTCTTACGTTTCTCAACATATTAACAGTCAAATTCATTTTTTCAGTTATTTTTTTGTTACAATCCTATGATGCTAGTTTTGTTTTATAAACTTGATTTTTTTAAGAAGTTCTATAAAAAAAGTCAATTAATGTCAGATCAGGAGATCTTGGGGATCTCTTCAGGGACGCTGAAGGAGTCTCACAGGAGAGAAGCGTCTTCAACGCGCGCTATTCCCTAACAGACTCTGAAGCGAGCTGCCCACTCTGCTGCTTAGGCATTATTTCTATGTCAGTTAAGAATTGATTCGGAAGGTCCATTTCTCACTTCCTAATCTGTCTGTTCGGGTATGTTTAATCCGACAATCTTCATCCAAAATACGCCCAATCCAAAATACGCTCTATATTGAAACACGTGATCGAAATCATTCGAAAAAAGATTTTGAATAGTAGGAATAATTTGATCTATTAACATTGATCTTAATACATCTCAGAATTATGATTTACATCTGTTGTGGGTTCCCGGGAGCAGTGCAGGGAAGAAAGAACTCACTTCCCACTTTTTATTATAAAAGCACTTTTTTATTATAAAGTTGATTAATTTTTACACAGTGTCTTATTTTAACGCGCCCGAGATTGACTCCCCACTTTCCCTCTCAACTTTTGAACCTTTTTTGGATCGCCGCTTGCTTCTGTCCGGATGGTTATATAGTTCCGTTTGATTCCGTATTTACTTACTGCGGTCGGCATTCGGAGAACCGACCGCGCCAAGTACGTGATGTATCACTATTACGTTACGAGGTCAAGTATTATTAATTTTTATATACTTCTTTTCTTGATTAATCCCGTTTCCTTATTTTAATTTCTGTTTAATTTCTTGGCTACGTAACATCCCTCCCCCTCTCTGAGAAGAAGATGAGGGGTCGAACCTTCTTTTACATTTCTTTCGCTTGTATTTATCGCAATTGTTTCTAATACTAGTATAACATAGCATCGCCACATCGTATAGGTATTTGGTTGTTTGTGTTTTTTGCTTTTTACTTCTTACATACCATAAGCTTAAACCTATTCCGCTTGCTAGGATTATAATTATCATACCTGACCCTAAGGGATATGTTACATATTTATTTTGAAATATACTTTGTTTTCCATTATCTAAACCTTCACTTATTTCTTCTAGGCTTACACTTAGTTTCGTCAGTTCCTCGGGGTCTTTAATTATAGGTTCTAGATGTGYTTGCTTGCTAAGTTTTAGATTTCGGTTGTCCCCATCTTCGCGTGTGAGTGTCAGATTGAATTCCGGCAGGTGTGTGTGTATGTACTGTGTTACCGCTGTGTGGTCAGTATTATATCTGGTGTCGTTAACTTACAATTTCCATTTAATTTAATTTTACTGGTTCAGTTTATTATTATCTTATTTTCTAATTTATTGCTACATCGTATGGTCTGGCTTACGGGTGTGGAGTACACCCATGATTGCGCTTCTGTTAGCATTACCCATAGGGTTGTGTTTGATAGGACTTGTCTCCTTTCGCAATTTTGCAGCTGTCCTGGCGTGTTTACGTAGATTTGCACCTCGCATGGTGCGCTCGTTTTTACGTGGTACACGGGAAAATTTTGTTCGCAAGTAAATGTGGTGAGGTCTTGCGTGCATTTGTTGAATTCTTGCTTATTTAGTAGGATGTAATGGTGGTTTTCCTTATCTATTGCCAATAACGGTTGGTTAATTCTTATAAAGATGAATATGTCTCTTTGGGCGTGTATAGGTATAGGTGTCGGTTTAATTATTTTGTATGTTGGATATGCGATGATTGGGAATTTCAGAGTTGTGTAGATGGTGGGTCGGTCATAGTATGCGTTTATTGTCATGTATTTTTGTATTTGCGCCAGTTTTCTATTTGTATTTTGAATGGAAAATGTAACCCTTTTGTTAAGTGGGTCGCTGCTTATTTAATTCTTTTATAATTTCCTCAAGGGGAAATAGTCGCGTCGTTATTAGTCCGCTTGCAGTATTTGTTAAAAAGTCTACAAAGTTTTCGATATCTTTAGTGAGATCAGTCATTATGGTTGTCATTATTATTAAATGTTCGATGATGT
Organism: Cephalotes varians; assembly: GCA_037157785.1. NCBI lineage: Eukaryota > Metazoa > Arthropoda > Insecta > Hymenoptera > Formicidae > Cephalotes > Cephalotes varians. The sequence goes on from JANQDE010000140.1 coordinate 309,388, forward strand.
CTTCTTGTTGTGCGATCCTTGCCAACTGTGCTTGCATCCTTTGAGTGGTGTTAGCTAAAAGATYCTCGTTGTACGTCAATATTTTTTCTAACCGATCCGTATGGCCTATTGTGGCGTCCAATATTTTAAGTTGGTTTTGTACGGCGTGCTGCGTGATTTTCTGATAATTCCTGAGCAACTCCAGTTGCTCGTTTACAACTTTAGCATCGTCGGCATCCATTGTGTCCATCGAACAATGTTTTACTTATCATTCCGATTGCGTTGATTAATCCTCATCTATCGCTAGGATTTTTGTAAAGAGCTCTCAAGTGTGTCAACTGTAGTGTTAACTTTGCCTCATCTTTTTGTATTATTCTCATAATATTCTGGCACGTTTGTTGGGTGTTTCCCGTAAGCCTTTCGCAGCGTTCTTCTGTGTTTTTTATATAGTCCTGTAATTGTTGATACCTTATTTCGACTGCTCCGACGTCGAGTTCGATTACTAGTTTCCACCCGGATTCTATCTGGTTCATTAAACCGAGTTCCTCATAGTATATGCCGGGTGTACTGCTAAACCTTGTCCATTCATATAATTTTGCAGAGTCGGATGTCGTGTTCTTTGTAAACCCCCACACGAGGAGTGTCCTGGAAGGCACAGGTTTCTTATTACTTTCGCATAATGGTTTTCTTGTCAGTTGCCTCCGAGACTCTGAGTACAAAAAGGGATATGAAGTGTTTGTGCTGTGACCAATTTTTTGTGCCCAGCACGTGCGATGCGTGTTGGCGTACGTACTGGTTACGGGCTGCTCGATTGGCCCGAGAGGAGGGTTCGCGCCCTTTTCCATCCCTGAGGTGGAACTTCTTCGCGCTCCGTCTCCGGGTGCATGTGCGCACCCGCACAGGCCGGAGGGTGGTGGAGGTTTTTCCTCCGCCTTACCACTAGAGTAAGTACTATTTATTTATTTATTTATTTATTTCTACACATAGCGCTAGTTTACTTCTACTGATTGCTTACTGCTTTTTTTGTGTTTGTTTTGCTTAATGATCGATAAACGGTTTTATCCGATTCGCGTGTATTCGCGTTGTTTTTCGTCCTCGTTTGATCGTGTAGTTAAGATCGCTATTTTTCTCGATTATTACGTACGGGCCTATCCATTGTGGTTCTAATTTTTTTGATCGTCCCCGTCTAACCGTTTCGTTATACAGTAGAACCTTATCTCCTAATTTGAAGGTTCTTTTATTTATCGTTTTATCGTACTGTTGCTTAGCCCTTTCCTTCTCTTGTTTGAGGTGCTCCTTCGCTAGTTGGTTTGTGGCGCGAATTCTTTCCCTCAACTCCTGTGCGTAGTCCTCATAGGAGTACGTTAGTTTCGGCGACCCTTTTAAAGCTGTTGGCAAAATGGCTTGGTGGCCATATGTCAACTCAAAAGGCGTAAATCCGATAGCTGAGTGCGGAATCATATTGTAGGTGAACATGGCATAAGGGAGCCACTCATCCCAGTCGGTTTGGTCGCCGTTGATGTAATGTCTGAGGTACTCCGCTAATATTCTATGAGATCGTTCCAACACTCCGTTGGATTCTGGATGATATGCGGATGTTTGAATTTTTTCAATTTTTAATAGTTTGCAAGTATTTTTAAACATCTCGCTGGTAAAATTTCTGCCCTGATCCGTGAAGATTTTCTCCGGCATGTTCAAACACGATTTTTGTAACAAATTCTTTTGCGATCGTGGCCGTTTCTTGATTCGCGAAGGGAATCGCCTTACTAAGTTTTGTGAGATTATTGTGACGATCTTGAAACGTCAGTATACATTTGTTTCCGTTTGTCGTTACGGTTAAGGGACCAACTATATCCAGGGCGCATTTCTCGAATGGTCTCGTTGGCGTATCCGTGATTGTTAAAGGCATTTTTGTTTTGCGGCTTAGTTTATTTTTCTGGCAATATTCGCATTTGCTAATGTATTCTTCTACATCTCTAGTAATTCCATGCCAATTGTGTTGTAACCTAATTCTACTCAGTGTACGCGCGATTCCTTGATACCCCCCTGTGGGCGCGTCATGATATTCGTACAATATTTGACGTTTTTCTTCTTCAGTATATTCTCTTGGTTCTTCTTCTTCTTGTTCTTCTTCTTCTTCTTCTTTCTTTCGGCTGACACTGTTAATGTGTGGTTCGTCCGGTATCGGGTTACGACTTAARGCATCGGCGTTTGTGTTGCCTTTGCCGGCCTTATGGATAATCTCATAATCATACTCCTCGAGCTCCATCTAATAGTCTCCATCTAATCAGTCTGGAGCCCGGGTCCGTTATATTAAAAAGCCAAATTAATGGTCTATGATCGGTAACTATTTTGAATCTAGTGCCGTATAAATAGGGTCGGAAATATTTGAGCGCCCAGATCGCTAGTAGCTCCTTCTCTAGTATTATAGTTTTGTTCCGCCTTGCACAAGATTCTGCTGGCGTAGGCTATCGGTCGATCTTGGCCTACAGGACCTTGTGACAGCACTGCCCCGATAGCGTAATCGGATGCGTCGGTAGTTACCAAGAATTCTCGCTGGAAATCCGGGTAGTTTAATATCGGCGCGGAGATCAGTTTTTCCTTTAGTGATTGAAATGCGTTTTGTTGCTCTGCCGTCCAATTAAATTTTTCGCCCTTTTTGATTAATTTCGTCAAAGGTTTTGCTATTTTCGAGAAATCTTCGATAAATTTTCGGTAGTATCCTGCTAATCCCAGAAAGGACTGTACGTCTTTTATTTTCCTGGGCACGGGAAATTTTTCTACCGCGCATAATTTAAGATCGGGCCGTATTCCGTCCTCAGTAATGATGTGTCTAAGATATATTACTTCCTTTCGCAAAAATTCGCACTTATCCGGCTGTAGTTTTAAATTGTGTCCTCGTAATCTGTCCAATACTTGAATTAATCTTTTATTATGCTCCTTCAAGTTCGATCCATAAATCACAATATCGTCGAGATATACAAGACACCTGAGTCCTTGAATTCCAGTAAGCACCGAGTTCATTAATCGTTGAAATGTGGCCGGTGCGTTTTTCAACCTAAACGGCGATTGAATTCGAAATGGCCGTAAGGTGTGGAGAAAGCGGTTTTATTTCTGTGCTCATGCATCGGAATTTGATATCCCGAAGCAAGGTTTAAAGTGGAAAAATACTTCGCATTTCCTAGTTGGTCAAGGATATCTGTTATGTTCGACAGAGGGAAGGAATCTCCTATCGTGAGGTCGTTAAGTTTCCTAAAATCTACTACAATGCGTAATTTTTGTTTCCCTGAAGCGTCGGTTTTCTTTGAGATGACCAGTAACGGCGCGTTCCACTGACTCATTCTAGATCGTATAATTCCGTCATCAAGCATCTTCGTAATCTGCCGATTCACTTCTTCCTTATGCTTCTCCGGTAATCTATATGGTCGGACGTTCACCGGCGCACTATCTACTCTCGTGGTGATTTCATGTGCTATCGCAGTTGTATGTCAAAGTATCTTGTTCCAAATGAAATATGTCGCAGAAGTTCTCGCATATGTCTTCTATTGCTTTTTTCTCTTCTCTATTTAAATGTTCTAGGCGTAGCTGTTTGCGTAATTTTTCTTTTCGTTCTTGCATCAATTCATAATTCTCGCTCTTGGCCTGTTGTAATGTGAGTATGCTTGCGCGGTCATTCCCGCGTAGTTCGTCTACGGTTACGAGCGGTGTCGTCATTTCCACGGATTCTTCTGTTGTATTAATTACGCTTATTGGACACGTGTATCCTTCCGGTTCTACTAGGCAACCGCCTATGAATACTCCCGGTTTAGTCTCTTGGGAACTTACGATTCCTATTTTATTTCTATTAGTTACAGCCTGCACGATCGTTTCACTACGAGGCGTCAATGTTATCTTTTTAAACGGATGGAGCTTAAAGCTTACTTCACCTATGCGTACTAGCCCTTTTCCGTGATCACACTTTGTTCGTTGCTTTGTTAGGAAATCGTTCCCGAGTATTCCCTCGTAATCTATTGGGAAGTCGTCTTTTACCACGTGCATTGTGTGTCGAATTTCGCGGTTTCCTACGATTACTGTCGCTTTAATCTTCCCAAGTGTATATATTTTGTGCCCCGTTACTCCAGTGAGGGCTAATTGTTTTTCGCGAATTAGAGTGTCTCCTTTTAAATGTCCTACTTTTATTAGAGTGAGAGTCGCGCCTGTATCTAACAAAAAACTCATTCTACCCTTTTTTGTCTCCTGAATGGGTAGAGTGATAAAATGCAATCCGGTGGCCGTGCCCGAGCCGGTCATCTGTGTAACTTGATGCTCACGTGCAGCTCGCGTCGCCTTTGTCTTAGATTTCTCTTCTTCGTCGCTACAGCTACTGAGCGACTCTTCGCTTCTTGTCAGCAATTTATTTTTTCGTATCCTTACAGTAGTGTTCACTTGCCTTCCTTTTCCATCATCTCGTTTAGTTCGTCTCGGTTGTTCCTTTTCGGGGTGTCCGTTCAATGACCAGCACTCGTCGCGTTTATGTCCCTTCCTTTTGCAATATGTGCAATATTTCTCAATGTTATTCACGTTTGCCGGTTTTTCCGCTTTTGACAATGTAAATCGATTCGCATATCGGCTAGTGCGGCAATCTCGTCCGTAGTGACCTAACTTGCCACACTTTTGACATACGAGATTTTGCGGATGTCGGATTCTTGCGTCGAATTTACTTTGGCCTTGATACGCGGGTTTTCGCACAATTGGTTCGTTGACCTTTTCTTCGGCACTTACGCCAGTGATGGCCTCTCGCAAAGTCTTATAATGGTGCGTTCGTACTAGTAACTTGATATCTTCGTGTAATCGGGTCTGATAGTTATATAAAGCTTGCGTCTTAATATTATCTAATATAGCGCGTTGTTGCTCTGACGTATGATTCTGTCCTTCCTCCATGGATTCGTATAACTCCATTGCTATATTTTCCACGCGGCGTCCAAATTCTTGTGCGCTTTCATTCGACTTTTGTTTTAAAGAATTAAATTCCAATTGTAAATGCGTGGTGCTTCTTTTCCTTAGATATTCGGTTTCTAGTTCTCCTTTTAATTGCTCGTAATTTACAATGGTGCGGGTGTGGAAATCTATCATCGCCTTCCCCTTGAATTTAGTACAGATAACGGCTTCCAGCAAGGTTTGCTCGTCCGCAGGATGTATGTTCTTCATTGCATAATTGCACGAGTTTAGAAATTCGCGCACGCGGTTCCGAGACGTGCCGTCGATCTCGGGGATCATATTACGCGCCTCCTTTAGATTCAAGAAACTGATAGAAGCTCCCGGCTGATTCCGTACGTCACTGAGAGCTCGCCCATATGTAAGGTCCAACGCGTTGTCGTGGAAATTTCGTGAAGCTCTATTTCCTTCTGTGAAAGGTTCGCGCTCGTTGCGATTGCTTCCGACTTGTATCCGTAATTCCCGAATTTCTTGCAATAGTTCGTGAAGTAACATATTTTCGGTAGAATGGTTATCGAAGGTGACCCTTCTTCCAGGTCTCGGTTCTTCCACATACGGATTGTTTTGTCCTAGTGTGTTACGCAGTCGTAAAATTTCATTTTCTATTTCTTGACGTGATGACTGGGCTGTCGGTTCGACAGGGATTGTGCCATTTCTCCAAGTTGTGCTTAGTAGGTTTCGTCGGGACCAAAAATACTTCCGTCGAGTTGCGTTAAAGAGTTGCGTCTATTTATTTGTTCGAAGTGTCTGGTACGTTCGGTCTATTATTCTCGATATTCACGAGTATGCTATGATCGATTTCGTTGAATGAGAATTCGCGCTCCATAATTATATGAACGGGAGGGCTCGTTTCACTTTCGCTGGGGTAATCTAAGGCCCTACGTACGTTTTCGCGTATTTCATTAAGTGCGTTAGCTGCAATCGCTATCGATGATTCTCGATTTGCTCGCCTGGCTGTACTATACAATAGCCAAGGGCTGTTTGGATTCGCTTGATTCGGATTGTCCCTCGCACTGGACATAAGCGCCACGTGCTACATATGAAAGTATTGACTTACATTAAGATTATCGCTCGCATGTTGATTTTTGCTCAGTGGCTGGCTCGTTGGCTCTCGACGTTTAGCGATACGATGACTCGACGCCTTATCAGCTGAGTGCGGGGCGTCGATGCGGCGAAGTTGTCGTAGGTCGGTGCTRRCTGTCCTCCTCAGGTTTCGGAGTCTCCGTGYGYTGTCCGCTTTGCTGTGTTATTTTCTGACGGAAGCCTTTCCGTCCGCCTGGTTATCACAGGTCTTGTGCGTGTCCGCTGCTGCTTGATCTGGTTTTTGCTGTCGTTTTTACGGTTGCGTTGYTATCACAACCAATTGATTTGGCACCCCTTTTTTTTTTTCTTTCAGGCCTGTAACTCCCTGGAGGAATCCCACCGCTGCCACCAGTTTGTTGTGGGTTCCCGGGAGCAGTGCAGGGAAGAAAGAACTCACTTCTCACTTTTTATTATAAAAGCACTTTTTTATTATAAAGTTGGTTAACTTTTACACAGTGTCTTATTTTAACGCGCCCGAGATCGTCTCTCCACTTTTCCTCTCAACTTCTGAACCTTTTTTGGACTGCCGCTTGCTTTTGTTCGGACGGTTATATAGTTCCGTTTGATTCCGTATTTACTTGCTGCGGTCGGTATTCGGAGAACCGACCGCGCCAAGTACGTGATGTATCATAATTACGTTACGAGGTCAAGTATTATTAATTTTTATATACTTCTTTTCTTGATTAATCCCTTATTTTAATTCCTGTTTAATTTAGTATTGTGTCTTGGTCACGTAACACATCAAAGAAAAATGGACCTATTAAATGATCTTTGATTATTCCTCTCCAGACGTTGATTTTATCAAGATATTGGGATTTGTTATTTCTCGTACAATGAGAATTTTTGGAACTCCATTATTGAAAATTTTGATGATTTTAACATTCCCATGAAATTCGAAATAGGAAAGACAATGTTATTTGCGAAATCATTTCCCTGTACCTTAACACATTCGTGACCGGCGATTATCGGGCGAGACGTTTAGCTGAACTATTTGTGTATGTATGTGAATATAAAAAATATTACTTCTCAATATGATGCTTATAATTATTTGTTTAAAATTAAAAAGAAAATTAAATATTACAAAATGCTGAAATGCTAAAAGTATGGATGAAAAATTATTGACAATATTAAAATTGATAGAGCTGGCATTCAGCTAAAAAATTTAAAATTACGTAGGACTACGTTACCAGTCTCGAATGTGTTAATAAGTTCACAAAATTCTATTATCCAGTTAAAATCTTCATAAATTAACTTTTGCACATAATGCATTTTATAAGAATAAAATTTATGCTTTTCTTTTTTAATATTACACACTGATTGACTGACTTCGTTTTCTATACCAATCTTTCTAGTGAATGTATCAAATGTTTCGATAAAACTTTGCAAAATATCTGCATTCTTTTCATCATTGGAGATTTGAATTGTTCACTGCGCATGCGATCTTTCACACTACCTGTTTTAAGGAAACGCTCTTATAACTGTCGATTTTAAAATTGGATTTTGCGCGTTAAAAATTGCATTAAAGAGATCACATGCCTCTTGATATTTGTTTATTTGCGTATTCTTTCATTATCAATAGATAAATGCGGTTTCTTTCTAACAACTCAGTCATTATATTTTATTCTCAAGAAAATTCTACGAAAGCTTGAAAGAAAAGAAGCCCTTAAACACGGAGACCAAATTGCAGTATGCTAACAGCATTTTGTCGGGATCCTAAACCGAAATCCAATGAGAAAGCGCCCTCAATTAAGCGGAATTAAAAATGTAATATCAATGTTTTTAATCCCTTTCCTACTTTATTCCTAGTTTATTATTTCATCTTACAAACACATCGAAGCATGAGCCCCCGTCGTGAATGCACGTACTCAACAATCGACCAAGAGAAGAAGAATTCAGATATACGATTTGCTGCCTCCTTCTCTCTCAAGCTATAGCTACATAGTTTTATTTATCAAATTGACGCACGGAACAAGCTGTTATAATTGTATAAGATTATTCATGATACACATGGTGTCTCATTTAATCTAGCATTTCCAAATTTTATTTGTTTTTAATTTTTAAAATAATATTTCAAACAAAAGTTGTATAGTCCGAAAAGAGACAAATAATGATCAATTTTCGAAAAAAATCGATTTTTTTATTTCAATTAATCGCTATTTTTTTTTAAATAAAATTGTGATATTTTTTAATATAATTTCTTCGTTCTGTATATATCTAAAAGCAAAGTTATAAAAAAATCAATATCTTACGAAACATTTTACACTTCATTCTGGCATATTTTTTAAATATAAAATATTATAAATTATCCATTTTTTAGTAACTGTATTTTTTGTGCACAGAATAATAAAATGAATTAATTGGTAAAAAAAACACATAGTTCTTTTTCAAAAAATTATACAAACTGCCATATGCAACTACATATCTTTTTTGAAAATTAACTATGTTTTCTTTATATCAATTGTTTCATCCCAATTGATTTTTCGAAACCTTATTTTTATCATATATATGTAGAATATCTAAAAGAATCACATTATGTAAAAAAAATTATACAATTCTAGTTAAAAAATGGCGATAACTTTTGTTAAAGTTAAAAATCAATTTATTTTATCATTACTTGTTCGCCTTTATACCTTACAATTTTTGTGAAAAAATTTTTTTTAAATCCCCGCGATTTTCAGATATTTGACTGTCAAAAATAAAATGGGATACCTATATATCAGAAATAATCTTACAAAATTAAGAGCTTGTCAATGTGTCGCACGTCCCATCGCTAATTCGGGAGACAAAATCACATAGTTATAATTATAAGAAGACTGCAAATTGTCTAAACTCTTTAGGCCGAAGCACAGACTCTTGTATAACGCATAAAACATAAAGCATAAGAAAATTAACCAATCAGACTCCTTTATTTCCATTCTTTCCAAGAAATGAGGGACTCTGATTAGTTGATTTTCTTATGCCTTATGTCTTATGCGTTATGCAAGAATCTGTGCTTTTCACCACTCCAAGTTGATCGACATGTTGAGTACAAACGGACATAGGCTCATGCTTCGATGTACGTTGCTAGTATAACTTTCTCCACATACTATAAGTATGCTAATATTGCATACTGTAAGCATACTGTAAGCATATTATTCTTTCTGCAATTTTTGACAGTCTGCACTATGATATAAGCAATGTAGTAATTATTTTTCATTATATTTAATCATTATAATTTAGGACGTAAATGTATTAACAATCATTTTCGATGGTATCATGTCATGTAAATATTGTACACATATAATGAAATAACGACTTTTTCGTTATGTCTTATAAAATGGTGATTTTAAAGTCAAAAGTCAAAGTCATTTCAAGGTCAACATAGTTTTTTCAGATAACTTACCTATCTTTTTATTCCAGAAGTGGAAAATACGAAAATTTTTACATTCGAATAAGGTAGTTGACTCATGGGTCAACTTGACTTCTAGAGGTCTTTCGATTTTTAATAATACAAGCAACAAATGGCCAAAAAAAGCTTTCCACAGGGAAATAATTCAGACAATAGTTGTAGGAATCAAACCACCCACCTGTGACCCAGAGAAAAATATCAAGGTCATTATAGTTTATAAAAAATTCAAGGTCAACATAGTTTATAAAATGGAAATCCATTTTTTTTATCCTGAAAATGGAAACTACGGAAAATACGGGAAATTTTAAAAATAGGTAGATAAATTTGAGTCAATTGATCTGTAGAGATCATTTGATGATTAACTCTTCTGAAACACAAATGTTGACTACGGAAAAGAGCTGGAAATATTGTGTTTAAATGTGTTGTCAAGTCACAGATCAAAAGACTCGCGATAAATATCGACTTTGACTTTGATCACCACTCTCTAGGTTATTCTATAGTCAACTATTTTAAATTGTGAACCTCTTTTTTTTATCACAAAAACATGAATAATCAAGTTACTGAGTCTTGATTCCTTCTGTTACTTCATATCCAACTTATCAATAGTCCATGTTTTTACCACTAGAGTGAAAAGAATTATGATGATTGATTCTTTTTTCTGAATTAAAAATATAGCGCATTTATATTACGAATATGCACACTATTACAAAAACGACCGACTTATCCCTACTCAACAAAAACAATCATCAAAAAATAATTGAAAAAATTTAAGTACTACATTTGGTAGATGAAAGAGCTATAATGCTACTGATTTTTTTTTTAATTAAATAGATACAAGCCGAGTAATATACTTTGTCTTCTTATTTAATTACTATACTATTGTTATCATCAAATACTACTAATTTTTTATATGGAATTTCTCTGTCACAGAATCTGTGTTTTGCCTTCCTTCAATGAATTTTATTATTTATGGAATTCTTCAACATTATTTCTTGCTACTTCTAACATTCATTATGATTAAAAATTCTACTAATATTTAAATCGGTTACTCCTTTTTCATGTCCTTTTTCATATCAAATTGATTAAATAAACTGTTTTACCTCCAGAGCAATTTGTGTCTTTAATGATTGAATAACCCTCGTATTTTCATTCAATAATTAAAGAATTAAAGGGCCCATCTGCAAAAATTGATTCTCAATCTGATCATCCTTACTTCTTGAATAAATGCCTAAATTGCTCCAACAACTAGAGATAATATGATGGATAGAGTAAGAAGAGTTTGTCGTGCAGTTACCCAACAAACACTTCAGGGAGTTATGCAAAACTTTAAAAGACGATTGACATTGTGCTTAGAAAGTGAGGGAAGGCATTTTGAACGTCTAACTTTGCTGTCTAGAACGATAAGGAATAATAGCTGATGATTATAACATTTCATATTATTATGCGTATATCTTATCTTCATTGACCAGATCAATCACGATCTTGCTTTAATCCTTTCGCTATGCTCTGCATCGCCGAAACATCGTCATTGAACAGGACCCCGCGCCAAAAGTGTACACATTATGCATGGAGTCTTCGATGTTTGAAATCACGTTTTATGTACGAACAACGCCACCTTGACATGTTTTTGGAAGGAAAAGGACTTTTCCTTAAAACAAGATAATTATAATTTGAGAAGAGTAAAACGTCAATCATTTTATTAAAATAAAAAACAAATTAGTTTCAAGAAATAAAAATTTAGAAAGCAGGCGGACGTACCTGTACAAAAATCTTTCAAACTTCTCTTTTCTAAAGTTTATAATATTGTTAACTATTATTGCTCTGTGATGTTTAAAACTGATTCGAAAACCAGAAGACGAACAACAAATATGAATATTTAAATCGTGTAGTTTCTTTTTCCATATAATTTGCGCGGCGCTCAAGAAGCACTACTATTTACAAATTAGTTCACAAATGTCGGCTATAGCTGTTTGTACGGGTCGCTTCTTGGATACCGACCATAGCTGGCGTTCGGTTCTACGAGATGCCGGCTATAACCGGCATTAGGAGCGAAAGGGTTAATCAGCCGATCAATTCCGATCTTGCTTTAACCAGTTGGATCAATTCCGATATTCCTTTTACTAGCTAGAACGTTCTTGATCTTACTTTCGCTAATTGGATCAACCTTATACAGCAATATTTCTGAAGCAATTTGCATGTATCGGTGATAATAGAAAGAAATTTTAAATTCGAAAAGACCTCTAGTTGTTAATTGAATTATAGTTTATCTATTTGAACTGAAGTCAAGTTCTCAGGTGTGCTGTTTTCTTTGGCCTTTACAGCTATTGCCTGAAAAATTTTCCTGTAGAAAACTATCTAGACGGTATTCACGTGGATTGTTCATAAATGGAAAGGACTGACCTTGAAATGACTTCTAAAGATCAAGTTGACTCATGAATTTTCAACTACTTACTTCGGCATAAAAATTTTCATTTCTGAAATTAAAAAGATAAGTTTTTAATCGGAAAAAACTATGTTGAAATGACCTTGAAATGATCTTGACCTTTGATTTCAATGTCAAGATCACTATTGGGAGATCCCCTTTAATTTCCACGATTTTCGTCTAAAACATTTTTTTTTTTAATGCGTTGCGACTGAATTTGAGTGTCTAAGTTAAAATGGGATACCCTGTATATTATATATATATATATATATATATATATATATATATATATATATAATAAAAAGAACTCTCGAATGAGATTTCACGCTCCCCAACTATCTGCACTTTAGGTATGTTTTCATCATTTGCTCTTAGCGTAACCGAGGGTATATACATATACATATACAGGGTGCGTTATCAAAATCCAGACAAATTTCAATTTAAATTTCCCTCCATATTGTGCCTCCGCCAAACGTCACTCTTGGCGATTGAGTAAGTCTGATATTTCTAGTAAACAGTTATAAACTCAAAATGACCGCGGCGTCGACACCAAGCAGAGAATATAATCGAAAAGCTGCAATTATCGAAGGCCTTTGCGCTGGACGATCATCAATGAAAATAATTCGATTTTTAGGATACTCGAGATCGTTTATGACGTTGTGGTAAAATATAGTGCTTCAGAACAATCAAACGAAAGTTCCAGTACGCCAGCGTCCGGCCAATGTTCACGTGCTGGGTGTTGTGTCTAGTGAGAGTGATGTCATGCCACCGCATTTAAATTAAGGAAACGGTCATTAAAGAAGTGTACGTGAACATTCTGGCGAGTGTAGTGAAGCCGTGGATAGAAACTGTTGCATCTGGAAGGCCATATGTTTTTTAGCAGGACAGTGCACCAGCTCACACGAGCCATTTGATCCAAAACTGGCTCTCAGATAATATCGATATGTTTTGGTCCAAGGAATTCTGGCCTCTTAATAGCCCAAATTTAAATCCCTTGGACTACTACGTGTGGAGCGTTGTTGAAAAGATCACCAACAAGTCCAGGCATCCCAACGTGACGTCATTAAGGCCGCTATTGAAGCAGCATTCGCCGGTATAGACAGCGCTACACTACAACGTGCATGCGAACGCTTCAAATCGAGAATAGAGGCCGTGATTGAAGCTGATGGGGGCTATATTGAATAATTATACTCTGTAGGGTCCCACTACGTGATATGTAAACGAATTTTTTGTAATATTCAATATAATTTAATTTTTAATAAAATTTCGTTTAGAGAACTTGTTCGATTTGTCCGGATTTTGGTGACGCATCTTTTGTGTGTGTGTGTGTGTGTGTGTGTGTGTGTGTGTATATGAAACTATTTACGTTACTGTGGCGTTTTACGGGCGCGAGAATGGAGTAACGGTCCTCCTATCCGCAAAGGAGATGATTATTATTAACCACCCCTATTCTTCGATGTCCGTGAATACGGACTCCAGACATGGATCGGACAAGAGCTGGGGCTCCGTCTCGGAATAAAGAAACCGTTTACAAGCCAATACTTCCGTCAACAGGCGGGACAGATAGTTGGCTTAAAACGCCCGTCGCAAGATGCACAATTCATGGCAAAAACGCACTGTAAACTTCTCGTTCAAAATCCTGTAGCGAACTAAAAAACTGCGTCCGACAAAACGCGCCAAGAGACTGCGAAGATAAATAAAAAAATAAAGATAAGATGGTATAAAATGATAATATAATATCCCTCTCTTGCAGGAGCTTTCTTCTGTACACTTTCTTGACGGAAGTGAAATGGGAAGCCGCATATCCGTTCGAGATAACAGCATTTCACGACGAGCCGGAAATCTACTTCGAAAATACCGGTCAACTCTAACAAATTGAAGCAACTTGGAAATTAGTAATAGAAATCGATGTTCTAGGTGGCGACGCTATAGATGCGAGATTTCTGCAACTAGAAAATTATCGCAAGCAAACCGAAAAATTATGCGAGAAATTTCGAGAAAAACGTATGGCCAACTTGCCAAAACGTGATGATAATCGAGGTAATCGAAAAAGACAACGCGAAATTAAAATTACTAATAGAACGCCTGAACACCCTATACTAAACACCAAAGCTAAAGCGCTTTGATAAACGTCATAGGATCCATAAGCAAAACGCTATTCGGTACCATGGATCCCGAGGACGTAACGTTAATAAATGAACAAATAAGATTGCTACAGAACAAACAGCTGACACTATACAGCATGTTACAAAAAACCAAATAAAAGTCCTAAACGCAACAATAGGACACATCGAAAATTTAGAAAAAACATTTATTTATAATGAAAATTTACTGTCGAATGCAGCAACAAATAACGAAAACCATACATCGAAAAGACATGGACGAACATCTATTAATACTGAACACTATCGTGACTGACTTGACGAGCGACGTCAAAGTTATAGAATTCATGACCTACATCAAGAACGGCGTTATATTAACTCATTTTTTGCCAATAGATACTGTAATAACAGAATTACGAGAGGCAAGTACTCTACTAACAAACGGACTACATTTCCCCTTTAGAATTCAAACCGCGAACTGGCAAATTATAAAGAAATTAATAATTATAAGCGCGCATTACGACTATCCTAGTATATATATTAAGCTTTCCGATTGTAGCATACCCGATGTATGAAATAATTAAAATAATTAAAATAAAATAACGCCTGTACCTATACACCATACCTATACCCATACCAGGATTCTATACGATATATGTACAAGTAAAAGTGGCCGTCATATCATGTGCAAAAAGATACACCATGCGAGATACAAATATATGTAAAAACATCGAGTCAAACACAAAATTGTGAAAAACGTCACATAATAACAAATACCACGTTCTAGATAACTTTATCAGAACCACAATCCTGGTTTGTATTTTGTACACGGAGCACAGGAGATAGCAATTAATTGTAAAAATCAAAAAGAAAATAAAATTATAAGAAATATTAGCAAAATTACTCTAGGACTAAACTGTAAGCTAACGATACCCAAAGTTATGCTTAAGATAATTAGCCAGTTAAATTCAAAGTTTATTATGGCTCACTTTCCTAAGGTCAATATTATTTCAATCCAAGAAACTAACGATAAAAATAACGTAAAACCATTAAAGAAACTCAAATTGAAATAAATAATAGACCATCCAATAAAACTGATCGAGCTCAGTAATAATCTAACAAGGGAACATAGGCAACCCTCCGCCTCCGATTTTGCTGATTTTTTGATATGTTGTAGCTTATCGAAAAATAAGAGACACATATTTTTTTGCGGAAAAAGCTATTTAGGAGGTGAAAACCACCCTCAAAAGTCACCCCTAAAAACAGTTTTCAAGTTACAAGTTTACAAGTAGTTTACAAGTTACGCAAGTGTTTGTAAATACTGTTATTTTATTATATAATTAAATAAAATACGATGAAACACCGCCCAGTGTTGATTTGATTCATATTCGGCCCACCATCCTCAACCCCGTGCCCGCTCCGGCGGCACAATAAGTGATTAATGGCAAATAAAAATTCGTCCTGAGGATAAAGAGAAAACGGCATTCTCAGTTGGAAATGGGCTTTGGCAGTTCACTGTTGTGCCTTTTAGGTTGTGTAATGTTCCAGCGACTTTTGAATGGTTAATGGAGCGAATTCAACACTTAGTAACAAAAATTTGTTTGGTTTATCTGGATGATGTCATAGTTTTTGGAAAAACTTTTGAGTATAGGCGTCCGCAGGATTTTTTTCAGGGGAGGGCAATTGGGAGGGCAAATCTCCTTTCAAGGAAAGTTATAAAGAGAATATTAAGATTTTTTTTTAATATTCTGATTTCATGAGGGTAGTGGTCTTCCGGGAGGGGGGGGGGGCAGTTGTCCCTTTTTGCCTCCTCCTGCGAACGCCTATGCTTTTGAGGATATGGAAAATTTTAAGCAGATTCTGCTTAAATTTCGAGAAGCTAATTTAAAAATTAACCCAAAAAAATGTAATTTGTTTGGAAGAGGTGAAATATTTAGGTCATGTAATTACAGCTGAGGGAATTTCAACAAATCCTGAAAAGACCGCTGCTGTAGCGGAGTGGCCTGTCCCTCGGAGCAAGAAGCAGATGCCGAACTTTTTAAGGTTCTGTTCTTATTATAGAAAGTTTGTCAAAGGTTTTTGTTTTTTCGTGAAACCTTTGTCTTGATGGAGAACTAAGCTAAATTTCTTTGGACTGAACAATCAATTTGACAAATTAAAGCAAATGTTTACAGCAGCTCCTTTACTTTCTTTTCTTTTGAGAGAAGAAAAATTTATACTCGATACGGATGCATCCAGTCACGGGGCAATGTTATCTCAGGAGTAGGAAGGAACTGAGAAAGTTATTGCTTACTTTAGTCAGTGTTTTAAGTAAAGCGGAAAGGAATGTGTAACTCGAAACGAATTATTAGCGATGATACAATCGATCAAATATTTTCATCATTACTTATATGGGCGATATTTTCTAATTCGTACTGATCATGCTTCGCTTAGGTGATTGATGTCCTTTAAGAATCTGGAAGGACAGCTAGCCCACTGGTCAGAAAGACTTCAGCAATACAACTTTGAAATTTGTCATCAGAAGGGACGAATGGAAATGCTGATGGACTTTCCAGGCGTCTTTGTCTTGAAGCAAAATGCAAATATTGCTCCAGAGTGGAGGTTCAGGATGCACAAAATGTCTTGAGGGAAGAAGAAATAGTGGGATGTTTGATTTCAGAAGGAAACTCGTCTGAGGAGGGTGACGAAAAGAGCAGTTGGAGGATCAAATTGTTTCAGGGAAAGGAGCATAATTGGGAGGAGATTGTTGTTAAGGAGATATCTTCCAAAATGTATGGAACTCGTTGCGTTAGTTGTGCGGAATGGAGTGCTTCATAAGAAATGGGAGGCTCTAAATTTAAAATCTAGTATCTTGCAGGTTATCGTTCCTCGGAAAAGCATTAAGCGCGTATTGGAAGAGGCTCATGATACTCCGACTGGCGTCCATTTTAGAATAAATAAAACTTTGGAGAAAATTTGAAAACGGTTTTACTGGGCGACTTGCAAGAGGGATGTGGAAAATTAATATAAGTCCTGCATGGCATGTGTTACTAAGAAGGGCCCTCCAGACAAGGGGAAGTCCCCTATGCAGATTTTTAATGCAGGAGTTCCTTTCGAAAGATTGCAAATAGACATTTGAGGTCCTTTTCCTCTCAGTTTTTGGAAATATGTATCTTTTTGTAATAGATGATTGTTTTATTATATGGGTGGAAACTTTTCCTCTAAAGAACGCAAGAACCTCCACGGAGGTGTTTGTAAATCAAGTTGTTTCCAGACACGGGTTTCCGCTCGAATTACATTACTGATCAGGGAAAGAATATTGAATCGCGATTGTTCCAGGAACTATCATGGATGCTAGGGATCAAAAAAATTAGGACTCTCAAATTAGACTGCTCTTCATCCACAATCTGATGGACAAGTGGAAAGAGAGCATCAGACAATATTTCAGTATCTTTCGAAGTTTATTGAAGAAAATCAGAGGAATTGGGATCAGTGGATTCCGATGTTTCTCCTCGTTTATAGGTCATCAAAGCATGAGGTCACTCAAGTGATTTCAGCTGAGTTTTATTTTGGACGAGATTTACCTTTGGATTTGTTACGAAGTTCTCTATCTAGTAGTGGATATTCTGAAAATCCTGACGATTATGTTCGGGATTTGCGGAAAAAATTAGACAAAATTCATCAGGATGTTAGGGATCGAATGGAAATGAAATCCAACAGAGTTAAAAGATGTTATGATAGGAAAGCTAGAGATTGTTTTTTCGAACAAGGTCAAAAAAGGTCTGGTTTTATAATCTTCGTAGAAAAAAACGGAAAACTAAATTGCAGAGAAATTGGGAAGGTCCATATGAGATAATTAGAAAGTTGAGTGATGTAGTTTATTATATTCGGCGTTCGAATAGACATAGAAATAAGGTCGTGCATTCGGATAGATTAGTATCCTTTTATAAAAGAGGGGAGTAATAAGAGGTAATGCGTCAAAGCCTAAACTTCTTTATTTAAATAAATAAAAAAAAAAATTTACTGTTAGAATTTATACGTTTTGTTTTACGAGAGCTGGAGAAAGAAACGGAACGGGAGTAGAAAAGAGCAGCAAGAAGATAGAGAAGTTCTCCAGGAATAAAGGCAAAGGAAAAAAAAAGAAGTCCGCCTTACCCATGGTTTTTTTTATTCGTGATTTTTCCCGTGGGGCTTAGAGTGAATACCAAGGCGGGGACTTGAAGTGTCTCCACTTAGGAAATTTCCTTAAGGGAGAAACGTTGGATCCATGATAATTATTCCCTTTTCGTCCGAATATTTCAAGGAGATTCTGACTTAAAGAGCGTCGTGCAGCTCGGGAGCCTAAGACAGCAGCCCAGGGAGAGCAAGAGGAAGCTCTAAATTCATCGAAAGAAAACACTGGAAGCCAAATCACCTTGATTGTCGGGGCGACGATCTGAAGAAGGAGGGGAGTAGTGTTGCGCAGCGCCTTCGTTTCCATCGGAATCGTTTGGTTTTGAGAGCAACTGATCGTGGGAAAATCGATACGAGAGAAAGTCGATGAAATAAAAAAAGAACGACATTCCTTAGAAATTTATGTTTTTGGGCTGTGTTCAGAGTTCTGGCTTTAAAAAGAAGCGAGTTTTGAGTTATCAGCTTTTGAATAAAGTTCCCTATTCTTTTCAAGGCTCTGTAGTTTCTTTAATCACTTGTGACGGGAGCAAGAGCACGCACTGTGAGTGCGGAAGTGTTGTGCTAGTGAGAACGTGCTGTGGGAACGCGAGTTCGCTCGAACGCGTCGTGGACGTAACGATACATTTCCTAATCATACACTTATTTCAAAGTCTACAGTTTAGCGAAATGTGATTTGATTTCAATAAACGGGTTTAGTTAAAGATATGCCTCAAATAAAAAGCTCAAAAACTATAAGCAATGACGTTAAGATTGATGGATCAATCGACACAACTGCAGATTTCACAATTAAAATATTTTCATATCTTTAAAAATAACGGAAGGTCTCTAGGTAGACAATGTTGCGTTCCTCTGTATAGGGGAGATCGGGACAAATTGTCATATGGAGTTGATTGTTAAAAAGCCTATAACTCAATCAGTATATGTAAAAAATTCTCTTTTTTATACTGAAGATTGCGATGTAATATTAATTTATAGTGTAAAATAATTTACGTCAAAATCATCACGTATATAACTTACAACAACTTTTAAGAAAATTAAATTGGCGAGTAATTTTTCTGATCTCTTATTTTGTTTTTTGTTTTTTTTT
>JANQDE010000140.1:330790-343203 GCA_037157785.1 Cephalotes varians
CCGGCCTGTTCCGTCGATTCCGTCGATTTACTAATATTTAAAAAAACATTGTTGGAGGTAATCGAACTGGTTGCATTTTGTTGAGATTTACTTTTCTGAAGRACTTATAAAATCGAAATAWAAGTTTATTTAATTTCGGRAAGTGTTTTGCTCGAGCTTTTACTAGATGTTAGCAACCGGGGGACGTAGGGTGAGTAAATCAAAAGGAAGAGAGTACCACGATGTTAGTGATCTTCTTGAAATTAAAAATGAACAGGAGAATGGGAGGACCACGATATTAATGATCCTCTTGAGGTTGAAAATAAACAGGAGAATGGGAGGACCATGATATTAGTGATCCTCTTGAGGTTGAAAATAAACAGAAGAATAGGAGGACCACGATATTAGTGATCCTCTTGAAGTTAAAAATAATCAGGAGAATGGGAGGACCACGATATTAGTGATCCTCTTGAAGTTGAAAATAAACAGGAGAATGGGAGGACCACGATATTAGTGATCCTCTCGAAGTTAAAAATAGGAATGGAGGATCGTGCTTAACGTCTAGTAAAAAGGGGTGCGCGAATTGAAAAAAGGGGTTGGACTATCTGAAAGAAAAAAAAATATATATATATATATGTGGTATTGCAACTTACTGCTTGGTGGCGACTTTACGTCGGGAGCTTCTGGGTGATTTCTTGAGATTCACTTGTACTGAATAATAACTAACTAGCTAAATCGTGAGTTGATTGCGTTGACTACCGACGAAAATTGAGAGTCGATGAAGAAAGAGAGAGTTGATTAAACTGAGCGTTGACGAAAAACTGAACGGGAGAGCTCAAAATGTCGTGATTTATATAGGAGTCTTCTAGGATGGATTTCTTGTGGGATGAGTTAAGTTGGTTGTTTCCAAGGTTTTGGTTGATAGGATACCCTTCCTTAGTGATYAAATTTTTAGGTTCTCCCAAATTTCTCCCAAATTTAGTTGGAGCTTCTCATATTAGTTCGGCTCCACTCGCAACGTAAATCCTATCGTACGCTTGTTTATTGGTGTTCTATTACTGCTTGTAGGGTAGCATGATTTTTCTACGATTATCTATTGGCAAGTTCGGATCTTCATTTGCCCGCCCCGTTTCCTGAAGAGAGAGCAAGATGAGTCTCACGGTATCTTCCAGAGATATTATTTATTTTATCTATTCTTTGTTTATCGGTGATWTCTCTTTTATTGGAGGRAACASGAATTCACGTGTTTAAAATAGATAGAGCATGTTTCCATTGTYTTTTAAGATTAGGGATTATTGTGTACTMCYATAAARRTYTATGAATTCGTCCTYCCTTGCATATGTTGACACGACTTCGCGATACCCGTTGGCTTATCTCAACATTTCGATTTTACTCGAAGAGTATCTTTGTCTCATGTTTAGATAATATTTATTGTTGTTCTTGAATATTCAGAGTCCGGGCGCTTTCCGGTATCAATTTTATTTATGCGGAGACCAAACGAGACCGGCAAAATCGTGCTCTTATTTAGTTTTGTTTATCTGGGTTTCCTCTGGAAGATTCTGTTTGGCATATGCATGTGAGATAACCGACATACCGGAAATAAAAGGAAAACTCTATCGAGATAAACAATCTTAAAAAGGGAAATTCTATCGGGCTTATTGCCCACTTGCCGATAGATAACCGCTGACGCACGAGTTTCTTATTTTAATACATTGTTTTATTAGCCATCCTTGAAAAGAGGAAATCGTGGAGTCTTCAGGACGTAACATATACATTGATACAAATTTTTCAGTTATTTGATTTTGATGGTCGAATTGGTAAGACACTTGCCAAATAGATAGGAGGTCCAAGTTCAAATCCTGAATATTTTTTGCAATAAGTTAATCACAGTTTTTTCAGATGCTAATAGCATCAAATTGACGATCAAAAATTAATTTGTGACTTTATTAGTTCAGTTAGAATTACGTTGCAAGTCCGACAAAAAGTCGGCGCGCAGTTCAAAAAATAATACTGAAAAATTTGTATCAATGTCAATAATATGATTGGGCACTTAAGATCCAGCTCTGACGATATAGGCTAAGTCTTATTTGATACAATTTATATTGATTGGTTTCACAAGGAGATGTTTTCTGGAAGATTTTTCTTTTTCCACTTCAGCCATCCTCTATGTTATAAAATCGGCACCATTTATAATTTAATTGACAAAGCATTCCTTCTATCTCATTCAAATTTCAACAAAAAAACTTAGAATTTGCTATTGAATTATTATTGGACAACGGTTATCTTTTAGACCTAATTTTTGAGAAAGGTAATAACAGATTAAAAACTCTTACTAACAAAAAAATTATATTAATAAAGATACTGTCCATGTTCGGGCGCCATGTAACGGTAAGACCTTTCGCTCGGTGCGCGAAAGCGCGAAGTCGGATGAACTCATCGGGAGTCAGGTAGAGTGAAGAAGCGTGTGATTATGATAATAGAAATGTTTATTATAAACAAGGAAATAAAAGAAAAGAACAAAAAAGAACAGAAATAATAGAGAAATAAAGTAACAGAAGCAGAAGGCTTCAATATTGCACATTTTTAGTAACACGGGGAAATATAATTCAGTATATGTGAGATCTCCTCGTCGCTAGACGATGATCGCACGGTGTGCGAAATGCGCGCGCATGTTATCAGTCTCGTACACGCTGGTCGCGTGACCGCGGGTCTGCGAGAAGGCTCGGCGCAATGCGGTTAGTCGCGGCCCGACGCGCAGGACGGGCGTTGACGGGTGGACCGTGAAGTCGCGGCTGGAAATCGGACAGCGGGCCTGACTGCGGCTCGAGATTGGCTGGCGGCGGCGTTCGAAATCGCTTCTGTCTGCGCAGATTTTGAATTGGCTCGGGAAATTATTCGCGGCGGCGGCGGAGACGCGTCGGTGTTAGAATCGAAGGCCGGGAACTTCCGTGCTGTTTCGAAGTGTGAACGGAAAGAAACCGGGAATATCCGTGCCTCGTGAACGGAAAGAAAACCGGGAATATCTGTGCTCTCAGAATTTAAACGGAAAAAGGCCGGGAATATCCGTGCCTTGTAAGCGGAAAGAAAACCGGGAATATCCGTGCTCTTGATCGGTGTCTAGGAGTTTTGGCGACCGGGAATGTCCATACTGCGTTCGGAGTCGGATGGGATCTGATCTCTTGGTTCCGCGCCGGGCCATTTTATACTCCTCGGCTCGGCTTCGGAGTGGTGGCCGCGCGTGGCGGTCTTCGATTCTTCCGCCTGGCGATTGACGGAACGCGTGGCGCGATGTGCGCGCCGTGCGGGCGCGGAAGTTCGACGCTTTGTTTATGATCGCGCATGTGTCTCGCTTATATATGGTAACGCTATTAGGTGTATCGTTACAAGGAAAACAATCCTATCAACAATAGAAAATTCATAGTTTTTCTATACATAAAAATACATAAAAAAATTTCCGAACTTTTATGAATCGTGCACGATTCATAAAACAAAATACATCATAGGATACAGAACTCTTAACAGTCTTGGAAGGTTTATCGAAGTCCATAAGGATTCCAATCACTTTTTTCTAACAATAACGTCATTTATAAAATTTTTTGTAAAGATTGCGATGCCTCATAATAGTAGTAATAGTAGTAGTAGCGAATTGGCGGGTGAGCCTACGAAAGGTCACTTAGTGTCACCTAGATTTAAAAGTTTCTCTGTGACCCCCGCTGATTAACAGAGCTAGCAGTCCCATCCTAGTGTCCGACACCAGGCTTAAAAGACTATTTACCCTCTCTACTGCTAGATCCCAGATTCGAGAAATGGCCTTAGAATCTATATCTTTCTTACAAGAGAAAGCGCAAGGCAGCAAGAGCTGTCGTCACTCTTTTTTCCGCATAGTCGACGATCTTTTTGCTCAGCAAAGCTGAGTTTGTATGAGTGATCTCTAAGGGTCACGTAGCCCGTGAGAAGTATCAATGTCTACGGGAGACATTGTTATTCCCACGCCCAATCGTCCTCCTCTGGACTGTAGACCTCCATACTGGAGTTTCAAATATTACGGAATATTACGAAATACTATATGATCAAATAATATTAAAATTCCTACGTGCGGAATGTCTGGATTTGAACTCACAATTCTTACGACCCCTCACTTATGAGTCCGTCACTTTCATACGGAGCTACATGACATTGGCGATGCTTCATATGTAGGTCAAACAAAAAGATAGTTAAAAACAAGAATCAAAGAACACAGCAACATTAAATTAAATTCTTCTATAACATTCAGTTATTTCAGAACATATTTTACAATTTTCATACACTTTTGATTGGGATAATATTAAAATTCTCAATTCCGAATTTTTACAAGAGGTCAATATCGGAAATGACACACAATAAGGAACAAAAAAATGGTATCAACTTTCAAACCGATACAGAATTACTTGACAAATCATATTTTAACATACTTGATCAATTTTCCAAATTTTAAAGAGCTTTTAAATTTCCAATTTTATCATTTTACATTGTACCTCAAACCACTTTCAAATTGACGTAACATCTTGGCATAAATACATGCTATAGCTGAACCATATCATAGAACACTAAGAACATGCATTATACTTAGACTACACTAGAACTCTTTCTGATATATTTACTAATATGTCACGTCATTTGTCATTTGCGAATACAACGTTGCTAAGAACAGAAGACTTGTGAAAACCATCGCTATACATTTTTTAATT
This sequence comes from Cephalotes varians, assembly GCA_037157785.1. Lineage (NCBI taxonomy): Eukaryota > Metazoa > Arthropoda > Insecta > Hymenoptera > Formicidae > Cephalotes > Cephalotes varians. Next base: position 335,497 of record JANQDE010000140.1, read on the forward strand.
CTAATTACAATAAAGATCACGATTTTACATTGTTCCTGACTAATTGAGTAAGTTTTTATAAAAAAATTTTTTTTTGCTCTTTGTCTTTTTTGTTAAATAAATCTTACAAGTCTTCTTCGAGTATAGAATTTAATTTTTATCCGGTCGCGGACTACATTTTTGTTTTTTATCTCTGGACTACCAATCAGTATCATGGATTTAACTCATTTTCGCCATCGAACGAAGAATAGTTTTTCAATAATTGGTTACCTAATTTTACTATATGACGTCGTTAAAGTACAATGTTCGGTAACCGGATTATTATCTTATATTGTTTTATGATTATTTTCACACTTTTCTTATGTCAAACTTGCAGCGCTGCATTACCCACAATGACTTTGTAATGTGTCTAACTTGCGGCGCTGCATTGCCCACAATGACTTTGTAATGTGTTTGTAAATCTAACGCAATACCGCTTCTTTTTTTTATTTCTTATTTATTCTCTTTTTATATTTACACCTAGTATATTATACTGAAGAAGATTCCGTAAAGTCGAAACATTTTTTGTCTTTAAATTTTCTATCATTGTTTATATTAACCCTTTGCGGCATACATTTTCTGGAGGACAACAATTTCGGAAGTGATATGGTTTTATAGATTTTTATGATCGCTGATCACGAATCCGTTGTCAGATTTGCAAAATTCAAAATGGCGGATCCAATATGGCCGACCAGTTGACGAAAATTTCAGAATTTCAAGATAAAAAAATTCAGCTGTATTCTACGTAAAATTTAGAATAAAAAAGCTATTAAGCGATTTTTCGTAGAACGGTATCGTTTTCGATGAAAAAAATTATGAATATTCAAAAACGTACAAAATTCATGATTTTTTTACACGAAAAGGAGACATTTTTACAAAAAAATCTCCAAAGACCTTTTTTATTTCAAATTTTATGTAACACAGCTGTATTTCTTGTAACCTCAATTTCTCGAAATTTTCGTCAAGTGGTCCGCCATATTGGATCCACGATTTTGAATTTTGCGAATCTAACGATGGATTTGTGATCAGTGACATCAAAAACTCTTTATACCGTATGTATTTTAAAATCAACTAAATTTCTTTGGTCTGATAGTCGAATGTTCTTCTGGAAGTAACTTTCACGATTTCAGATGTTCATGATTTTTTTCTCGAAAAGTGCATTTTTACAAAAAATCGCTACAGGCCTTTTTTATTTCAAATTATACGTAGAATACGGCAACATTTTTTTAAACCTCGAATTCTAGAATTTTTGTCGAGTAGTCCGCCCGAAAACTTTTTTTCCCATATTTTCAAGTCAATCGTAATCTTTCTGTGGCCATAAAATCGATTATTTGAAGTGTATGGCCGCCATATTGTGTCCATCATTTTGAATTTTGCAAATGTGACAATGGATTCGTAATCATCGACCCCGAAAATCGCTATATACCAATCATCGTAAGGATACGCTTAAAAGTTTCCCCAATAATGAATTTTTTCTTTTGAAAAAAAGTGCTGTTTTTTCAGAATTTGTTTATTTATATAAACAATTAAAAAATTGTAAACAATTTGCACATAAATTTTGATTCTGTAACATGTCAAGATCATAAAATTACAAAAAAAACCCGGTTAAATCGAATAAAAAGTACTTTGAAATCGCAAAAAAATGTTTTAAAAAAGGTGGCATATGGGTATGCCACTATGCCGCAAAGGGTTAATAAACTTTTGACTTTATATAATAGCTATTTGATGCTCGTTTATTGGCCTTTTTATTTATTTTTTTATTCATTTCAATGATATTCGATTTTCTATTCAAAATGGCAGTTACAGCATGCGTGAAATGGATCATGATACCATTGGTACATAAAACCTGCCGAACGTGTAATAGGATATCTTCTAATAAAGTGAGTAGTACTGAAAATTCTTTCGCATTTTTCAACTTTTTTTATGTTTGTGATTTTGGGTGACTTTGATTATTTATGACCATTGAAATTGTCTTGGGAAAGGCTACAATTGTAAGTCCAACAATGCATAGTTTCATTTTTAAAAATGAAGATAATTTTTAAATTTCCTAAGCGCTTTTATCTAGGAAAGAAAGTTCACTATCGCGTGATGTTCTTTCTCTCTCGACTAAACAACTTTTATATCAAATATTTCTTCCTATCTCCAAAACTATGGATTTATTCAGGTGACCGGTCTTAAGTGACTCACCATATCATGATGAGCTTTAATACTTTCTTTTTCAGAATTATGAGAGAAATTTTAATATAAAAAAAAATCATACAAGCTATTTTTAAAAAAAGCTATGACTGTCATATTTTTTTGAAAAATTGATTTTTTCAGAAATTACTTTTACCATTTCCCTTCTACACTATACAACTATACAACTATTGTCTAAAACATTTTCTGTCTCTTTTATATTTTTCGAAATATTTAAAATTGTCACTTAAAATGGGACATTTCATATGTAATATTGTAGCGAACTTCGCTAGCCCGATGGTCTAATAGCGAATTCGATTGGACGCACTCAGTGCGCACTGGTGCATGTYAAAGACRTTGTACACAAAGTTGATKTAAAGATATGTGTTTAATATAAATATARAAATAGGTTAAACGATGAAATCCTCAATACACTTTATTGTGCTATTGATAAAATATGTAGTAGGCATTTTATTATTCGAGATATTTCACTTTTACATTCAGATTAAATCAGTGTACAACTGCTTTAATGTGCACCAGTGTGCACTAGAACGTCCAACCGAATTCGCTATAAGTTAACTTTTATGAGACTGGCATCGTAGCTTATGTAGTTATAGCTATAGTTGGGGAAGAAAGAGACAACAGATTGTCTGCGCTTTTATATCGTTCAACGCTAACCGAACAGTTGAACACACACGTACACGGGTCCTTCTTTGTGTGCGTCATCCCCTCCACACGCTGGCGAGATACCGCGACCCGAAATTGGCAGCTCTGGACCGGACCAGAGTTGCCACTGAACGTCCGAAATGCAGCACGCTCTCCCCACCATAGATACCCGAGCCGCTCGCGATTTTCCCTCTCCATTTACACACAGAGACGCTCCGGCTATCTGTGTAACGGTGCGTACTACGCGCATCCTATGAAGCGTCTCTGTGTGCGTAAATGGAGAGGGAAAATCGCGAGCGGCTCGGGTATCTATGGTGGGGAGAGCGTGCTGTATTTCGGACGTCCAGTGGCAACTCTGGACCGGACTAGTTTCGGCGCGTCGCTGAGGGGCGGGCGCGATGTTCGTGCTCGGTGCAGAGATGTCAGATCGTGGGACGTGAGATCCTCCACCATCTGACGCGAGATCTACCATTACATGTGCAGGTGGCATGTTCGTGTACGCTCAGCGCCAGTCCGAAGCGCTGAGCATACACGCACATGCCGTCTGCACATGGAATGGTAGATCCCGTCAGATGGTGGGAGGCCCCACGTCCTACGATTTGACATCTTTGGTCCGGTGGATAGTCGCGAGGCGCGCGTACTAATGCATGAGAGTACGGGGCGCGAGGCGCGTAACCCAAGAAATCAAGTGGCTAGAGCACAGTTTGTGCGACTGCTCGGCGGAAGCTGAGAATACTCAATCCTCTTGTTCTTTGTCGGAAGAAGAGAATCGAGTGCCGAGAATACTCGGCAGAAGCAGAGAACCTGTTTTCGTGTCGAAAGCCCCGAGGATATGGTGAACGGCTGATATGAGAACGCTCGGCAGAAACGAAGAACACTCAACCCCTATACGTCAATTAGCAAGGTACTGGAAAAGCTAGCGAGAAAGTTGCCGAGAATGTTCGGCGGAGACTGAGTACGCTAGACTCCCTGGTTCTTGCTTGGCTCGGCAGCGTCAGAGCAGGTTCTGGTTCATTAACGCAGTGGGAAGTGAATTACTGGCCGGCGAGCGAACTGACTATTCTGCTGCGAAAATCGGCTTTTTATTCGTACAAATTTCGGAGCTTTTCATCGAAGCTCGGTTCGCTTGCCGAGCGCCCTCCCCCCCTTATGCGATGTGCGACGGCGTGGGGTGCCGGAGAACGATCGGCGGTGTTTGTTTGTTCGGCATCGATGCCGGCGCAATTTTCTGCAGTTCAAAAAAAATTATGGCGCGCCGTTACGTCTCGCAGGCGGGACATCTTCTAGCGGTTGTTCTGCTAGGAACGATGCTCTTGTCGGAGTGAATCGGAAATTACGTATTTTTGAGATTATCAACTTTTAAATGGCGTTAGAAACATTGTATCTTATTTTAACATGGGAATTTAACACTCCTGTGATAATTGTGAATAGATCAAGTTTTTAATTTTGGATGGATGAATTTATCAGTGAATATCAAATGAATATCATATCAGTGAATATCATAGTGCTTCAGTCTTATGTGACATTTATATTTCAGCTCTTGCTTGTCACTTTTTTATATTAGTAACGATTTCTTTCTTTCTTTCTTTTGGTCTGTGAATTTCCGACAAATGTCCGACAAAATGTATCACGTTTTCGATTCGTCACGCGCTTGACTCTGATTAGCCAGGAGTCAAGCTGTAGTACATAAGAAACTTTTTTCCAATTTAAATTCTAACTTTTTAACGAGGTGTACACATAATTTCTTAATAAACTTCAACCTCTTAATGCATAATAACAACAACAAATAATCTTTTAAGAGGCTTATAATAAATACCACGGATTAAAATCCGTACAAGATATACGTGGATTCGAACTCACGATCCGTTACTTACGAGTCGTACTCACACGACATCTCCCAATATAGTAACGTTTATTTGTATATTATATCTATATATTAATATCTATACATTATTTATATATATTGCTTTTATAATAGTAACGTTTATCTGTGTCATATTATGCCTATAGTATGTCCCAAAAGTTTGGCAACAGTTAAATAATCTCGTAAAATATGCATTTCCTTGAAAAATGTTTTATACAAAAGCTGTAGGGTTTTAAGTGACGCATTGGTCTGACTCTAGGTGGCATCGCCACAGAAAGGATTACCTTATCAGGTAAAGGTTATCATGAATTTTTCAAATGGAACACACGACTTTTTATTTCACATTCTTGTAGCTGACGGTTCTAAAACACTAGTTACACGTTTTTCATAAGAACTTTCTGAATTGTGTGATTCAAAATTTATAGTATCGCCGGCATTAGCATTATCCAAGATGAACCTTGTAGAGGTTGCACGATCGAAATACACCTCTTGTGTGTGCGTGCATGCGTGTGTAAAACACGCACGCACGCGCGCACGCACGCACGCACGCACACGCATATGCACACACATACAAAAGGTGTAAATCCGACCGGACAATCTCCGTGCGATTCACATTGGATAATGTTAATGCGGTGTTGTCAGCTACAAGAATATGAAATAAAAAGTAAGGTGTTCTATTTTAATGTGAAAAATTCAAAGTAACTTTTACCTGACCGTGGCGATGTTACTTAGGATCATACTAATACTATTAATACTATGTGTTATTTAAAACCCTACAGTTTTTGTACAAAACATTTTTCAAGGAAATGCATATTTTACAATGTATTTAACCTTGCCCAACTTTTGGGACACTGTATATTATTATCCAATATCTGAAAGCTTTAAACATCTTTTCGGCCACTTTAAATTTCACGCAAAATCAATGGATGTATTTGAAATAATCTAATAATTTTATTTTCTTGATGCTTTAATAAAAATTATTATTGTTTTAAAAATATTGTGTTTCAATAAACTATTTTCATTTCGAAATAGAATTTCGCATTGACCTTCTTTAATTTAAAAAACTAGATACCACAGACGCGCGCTTCGCGCGCGCTATTTAGTTTTTTATTTTTTACTCTTTTTATTGTTTTTTTTAATAAATTGCAACAATAACCTTCTATTAATGCACATGTTTATAAATTGTCATTTGCTAACTCCACGATGACAGCTGCTCACGAAGTTAGCGCAGAGAGAGAACCAATCAACATTGCGGAAAAGCGGCAGCAATATTTCGATATATGCGAGTATCGATTTCATCTCCTTTTTTAGAAAGGACTAGACATTACAGACGCGCGCTTCGCGCGCGCTATGTAGTTTCTTTTAATTATATTTGAATAAATGCAATTTATATTACACTATTACTCTATTACACTATTAACCCTTCGGTACACAACTGTCAAAATATGCAATGACAGTCGCTCAAGAAGCAAGCGCAGTTAGAGAACCAATCGGCATCGCGGAAAAGTGGCAACAATACTTCGATATATGCGAGTAATCGATTTAACATGCCTTTTTTAAAAAAAATTTCAATTTCAACATACTTGGCAATAGATTCGATCATCATTTTTAGACTTTTTGGATATAAACACAAGAAAAATTGCTTTAAACTATGCAGCATATTCAGCAAATGTTAGAAAACATCTGTTTTTGGAAAAACGGTAGGTTTGTTATAAAGATAAAGGAATTAAAAGATAGAATACCATTACTTTTCATAACTTATTTTCTTTTTTAACCCTTTGAGAACGAAAATTTTGTAAAAAGGTAACTTATGAAATATTTTCTAGGAGTTCGGGATCGCTAAATTCGATAGCCTCAAAGTTCTAAAATTATAATATGGCGAACCAAAAAACCTCTAAAATCGAGTTTTTTGAGCAGATTATTTTTTTGTGCCCGCCATATTGAATCTACCATTTTTTATTTTTGACTTCAAATTTTAATAAAGCATTATTAAATTTCATGAGAAATGAGTAATAACAAAATAAAAGAGAATTACCTAAACGAGCATGTTCACAAAGTTAATAGAACGAGTTATGTTTATAGAATACAGAACGCACTCTTGTATGATAGATTATATTAATGAGAAAATATTCAAAAGATTGCCTATAATAGTTGAATGAAAATAATTGTATACGATGTGTTAAAAAAATAAAATAACCATAAATAAAACTGCTAAAGTTTAATACTCATTGAATATTCACGATTATTATACGTTTCAAAGCACTGTAATGAAACATTATGAAATTTAAAGTAAAGATTTAAAAGGCCAACGAATGAGCAAACGATGTTATCAGTGGTCACATTGATTTAAAAGAATTTTAGAGTTTCTTAATGTGAGAATAATAATTTAATACTAAAATAAACGTTTCGACTTTACTAAGTCTTCATCAGTATGTTGAATATAAATAAATATAATTATATGTACATTAAGATAACAAATGTTAAGTAAACAAAAGGTATAAAAGACATCGGATCGACTCGATTTGAATTTTCGCTGTTAATACCATTATTTATACCTGTTGCAATCATAATTAATATAACAGAACTATTCGAATTTTCAGTCTTGACATGTGGACGTATGTCTTGTGATACGCAATTCGCACGCACATTCTGTTTATCGGCATTGTTCAAGTCCATGAATAAAGTTGAGAATTGTAAAAACTGTTCATCATTTGTAAGTGAGAAACGGCTATGTCGCAGTAAACCCTGGGTAGTCCAATTTTAAAAAAGTAGTAATGGTTCCCTAAATACAGTAATATAGCGGTAATGCGTTCGTTAATTTACATCGAAGCAAAAAAGTCGGTAATATCTAATCAGTGTATAAAACAATGTGTGTAAATAACTTACATATAGTGTTGTATACAGGGTGGGCCATTTTAATCCATCCACGCAAATAACTCCGAAGGTATAGGTGATAGCGAAAAATAACTCGTACAAAAGTTGTA